>JAQLOL010000002.1:21731590-21742019 GCA_029783665.1 Naso thynnoides | reverse complement strand
TTTGTACATTTTTTTGCGTGTGCAATGAGTTTGCACTCATTTTTATACATGCAAACCTTTAGTAGATCCGGCCCTTAGTTTGAGTGGAAAGATATTCGGCTGCATGCAATCTGCAACTTTACCACTAGATGCCACCAAATCTTACACGCTGGATTTTTAAAGTTGATTCATACTAATTAATTCAGTGAGGATTTTGATTGGAGTAAGTAATTTCAACTGCAAATTTCCAAAAATCCAGTCTGATTTGAAATGCCTCCCAAAGTTATGTCTTTTACATTAAAAACAAAAGTGCAGACAGTAACTACCTTTTTTTTTGGCAGTCCTGCAAACTGGATATGGTTTATCTCAGTACCTGGGTCAGTGTCATCCTTTAGAATGTTTCTGTTTTATATAACTATCAAAAATGTTTTGTCTTCAACAAGGAGACACCAGGGTTCTAGTTAGAGGTAGCATTAGCTGCTAACACAAGCATTACTGGCCTTGTTTTCTTCTCTCTGTAACTTTCCTGTCAGCACTTACATGGTAAAATTTACAATGGCTTACTTTTTAACTTTTTACTTTTTTTCACTTCTCTGTAGACTCCTGGCAAAAAAAAAAAAAAAGTACACGAAATACACGAAAGCTGCAGACATAATTTACATTTCATGATCAAAAGGGGCAGAAAAGGAGAAGAAAAATGGTCTAGTACATGCCCCCTGAAATCAGCAGCCAAGTTTGCAGCTACTTTTTGATCACAAATGGCAGGTTTCACATGTTATTGTCTTTCAAAAATTGCAAATAAATATTTTGGTTGCTAATACTTCAGAGAGTGTTTTACATGGTGGTCCCAATGTTTCCCTCAGTGTAGGGAGGTTAAAAGAGAGAGAGAGTTAGTTGGAAAGATCAGTTTTTGATCACTGTACCAAACATTTTTTCAGACTTTCATGTATAATTTGGATCAAATATGTTATTCTGTTTGATGCAGCTGAACATCTGCCTCTTTTATCTGTTTTTTTTTCTTTTTTTAAAAACTACATTTAAGTCTATCTTTACACTGGTAGCATAAATACAACTCACTGAGTAGCTCTATACTCCTGTGTTAGAGCTTTACTACAATTTGGTGCTGCCATGTGACAATACGTCATTTTGGATCAAGGTTTCTACCAATTGACATGTATATCATTTCACCTTCGGGGCTCTTATACAGACATTAACACATAACAGTAAAATCCTTCAAAATGTGTGGAAATATGTGTGCGCATGGCTGTTTAAATATGTGCCTATCTCCAGAGCAACCTTGACAGCTTTGGCGGTAGTTGCTTGACATGCTGTTGGTTCGTCAGAATGAATCTTGGTTATTTAATCAACATTGCTGGTGATTCTGAGAGGATTTCACATCAAGACACAAGCTCCTGTATTACATCAACAACTAACTTATCTGAAGTGCATCCAGGAAAAGAGGTGAATATACATATTGGGGAGCTTTCCATATGGGATATCCATCTTTACTGCACTTCTTTTTTCAAAAATGACACAATTTCTATGCTTGGTTATGCCCAAAGGGTTTGGAAATGCGATTGAAACAATGGAACATACATTCAGCATCTGCTCCCTCTCCACTGAGACCACAAACCCTGTCTGTAACTTTAATGTTTCATCACATGCTATCTACATTAGCATGTGCTGCGAGAAACCACACACACTCAGGGACACTGCAGAGGACAGATGCTCTCTTAATGTGCTGTAGAAGCAGCAGGACGCCTAGCATGGCATTGCTGTAACATGGAGAACATTACCGACATGGATTTCTGATTATTAGCATACTGACGCCAGACGTGAGAGGAGCAGCGAGCTAATGTGCTCACGGTGACATTTCCCTGTGGACCTGTCAGATGAACTCATAACCCTTGTAGCTTTTCTCATCTCCGAGAGTGCTGCTGGAGCGAGGGTCAGGTCACTCCATCCTTATCTGTCACAGAGGCACAGGAGAATGGCAATTGGCAAACATAAAACAAGTCTGTGGGTATTTGCAGCACGCCCATACACATGGATCTGCTCTGCTGTTTCCACTCAGACGACGTCCAAGTGACTTATGTTAGAGACTAAGAAAAATGCCACTTTCTATGCACATAAACTGTCCTAACACCCACAGAAACATCCATCCAGCGGTGCATTTACTCTTTAAAGAATGTCGTCGTTGCATTGAAGAAAAACACGGAATGAAAATTTTTGTAGCTTTATCAAGTTTCAGTGAGGCTCCAAGCTTTGACCTAGAAAATGAAATACCCCACCCCTGTGAAAGCACTGTCTTTGGGTGACGTCCGTTTCCAACAGGGGTGTCAAATCATGTGCTCTGAAAGGCCAAGAGAGTGTGCTGGTTTCACTTCAACCATCACTCGCTTGAGGCTGAATTCAGCAAGCTTTTAAATGTCAGTGGTTAAATCCTAAACAAAAAGCACAGTGAAATAAGATCAACTCCTCATAAAAATGAAGGTAATACATAGTAGTATGGTTAAAAATGGGAATGAGGGAATTTAATAGTGCAACTTCTTAAAGGACTATACGAGTGTTACTACATGTCATTGTCCTTTGTCACCATTGGCACATAGATGACAAAAACCTCACACAATTTTCTCAAAATAGCTTTATCTTTGATATATTGTGTTTGTCTACATTTTGTCTTTATTCAATAAACATCACAGAAAGTACCTGAAAATGTGTGACAGTGTTAGTTAAAAATAATGTCAAAATCCTTCTTCACGCTAATGTTGCAGCTTGGAAGGCAGCACTTGTAAGGAAAGAAATAGTACCATTTCTCCAGGCGCAATAATTTTCATCTCAACAGCTCTAGCAACTGTTACATGTTCTGTAGCATTTCTATGTCATGTTTTAACATGGCTGGCAGTGAATGGGGTTTTAAAATGCAGTCTGCAAGCTACTAAAGTATACCCATGGTCGACTTTAAACAGCAGCATTTGTAGAAGCTATCTTTGTTAATGGTGAGAAGTCAAAAGCAGACTGTCACGGTTCTTTAAAGAGTAAAGAAAATGGCTGTAGTGCCAACACAAAAGTGCTTCAACAACCCCCAACGGGAACATAGAGCTATTAGGGTCCTACAGATGAGATGGTACATAGGCTGATCTTCATTGCTCCATAAATCAGTGCTTTTACACTCTTAACTGTTCCAGCTTCAATTAATTTCAGGATGTGCACACCTTGCAAGCCAGTGAAGTGACAGTAATGGATATAACAAACTCTTGTGTCTCTCTTGTGCTGATGAGACTATGGTGTCATCAGGCGATGAACAACAGTGAATATATTTCTATAAGTGAAATTTAGGCATGCCACAAAGCAAAGTTTTGACTCATTTTCACCTATTTGACAGAAGTTCAATGATATATTTTTAATAGCTACACAACTGAAGGCTGCGAGTATCATCTTGTGTGCATTTATTAGAAAAACAGATTTTAAATCTTTTACTAAAGACTGTTTTAATTTGAGGATAAATTGTTATGTAACTTTGCATTTGTGCATATGCACAAAACATTCTTGATTACCCAATTACAAATTTGAAAGAAACTGTCCTGAAAATAAAAATGTTATTAGGGTTGATGCCTCTACTTGAGCTTAGTTCACAGAAATACTTTCTATAAGAAGTTGATATGAGTCGGATTTAATGTGGTGGTGCAACATGATGTATGTTTTTGGCCCATTGGCCCCATTTGTCACAACTTGTCGTCTCTTGTGTCGTGTATTCAGAGGCTTTTTAATGCACTTTCATCTCTACTTAGCCACATACATGCATCTTTTGAGGCCAAATCACAAATCTGATTGCAGGGCTGCTTGCATATTGGGGTCAGTTCTTCCTCTCAAGCACTTTATCCATGTATATCGATGTGTACAACTATAGCTGTTAAACTAGCAGGCTAATAATTGACCGAGCAGGGACACACGGATGAATCACATTCACAAACTCCATGTGAGACAAAAATTTCGTTGTCTTCGCGGGTCTGAATCACCGTGACTCACTGCCACTCTCTCGCCCACGCGGATCACTCAGTGGCTGAACTGATCAGGGATCAGATAGACGCTCTCACAGCTTGTTGCACCGTGGAACCAAATGTGTTGAAAACAACCGAGCTGCTTCTTCCTGACGCTTTAATGAGTAAGAGGGGAACGAAGGCTCATTTCTGTTCAATTTTCAGTCACTCCAGCTGTCATTATCACAGAGCACAGACCCTGTGAGCAGCTATTTCCGCCCATCGCTCGCTGACGCAGCAACACTTGGAAGGAGTAAACACTACATACCCTTCCTGGAGAGATGTATGCATATGAAGCTGTTTTTCAAATCTGCTTGAATGCCACATTTAGAGGTGGTTTCTCAAATGTGTCTTGAATGCATTTAGCTTTTTTGATACCTGATAGTCATCCAATCAACCCAATATACATGAAGTAAAGTGTAAATGGGGCTTCTGATGAAAAGTGTCTATTTTATATTATTGTTCATTGTAGTTTAGTTCCATCCCCACCTTCCCCATACACCTGAAGATGATTGCTTATTTATAAAAGGAGGAAGATACTCTGGTCTGCTGATGAGGGCTTGTTTGTCACAAAACATCAGCATATTGGTCGGAAGATGCTTCTAGAAGCAAACATGGATCTCTTGGAGACACTCATGATTTTTTCCCATTCATTTTACCAAACTTTCAGTCAAACATTTTATTCTTTTCCCATTTTTAACATGCCTACTTGTCCCTTCGCCTGTAAACCCTACTTGCTGCTCATCCTTAGGTGATGAGATTAGAAAGAAACCTGCACAGATGTTGCAAGGCATCTGAACAGAGAACCTTCTTTCAGCCAAGGAAATAAAATATTAATGTATGGTCATATGTGTGTGTGTGTGTGTGTGTGTGTGTGTGTGTGTTTTGCAGTGCCATTGTGCCGTTTAAAAATTAGAGACTACTTCACAATCAATAGATTTTTTTTTTTATTTGGTGAATTTCTAAATCACAGGCAAGCACTGTATGTTTGTTAAAGGAGAAATGTGTTTGTGTGTCAAATTTCCATTTTAACTCAAATGTGTTGTTGCTACAGAGTCATCCTGGCCTA
The DNA here is from genome assembly GCA_029783665.1 of Naso thynnoides. NCBI lineage: Eukaryota > Metazoa > Chordata > Actinopteri > Acanthuriformes > Acanthuridae > Naso > Naso thynnoides. The sequence continues at coordinate 21,736,931 of JAQLOL010000002.1, read as the reverse complement.
CAAATCATAATCTGCAGTCTTAAGACAACATCTTTGTTTGGTACTGATCTCTGCAAAAATCACCATACTCATTCTAATAAGTTCTTCAAGGAAAGTGAGAGCATTTATATGAAAATTATGATTCCCTCTATTATCATAAATCATGTTGAAATTGTAATAGTAGTCCAAATAATCACAATTAGATATTTTTTACTTCTCATTTCTATAAAAAAATGTTTTTCATTGCTCCAGCCACTTGAAGAGCTTTCCTATTTCACCTCTAAACTAGACGTGTATTTTTTTAAGCTAAAGAGATACAGAGTGAGGTAATTTTTTTTAATGTTTTGAAATAAACCTCCAAATGACTTGACCAATTACTACCTCCTCTCTGCATCTTTTTATCTGCACAGTAAAATCAGTAGGAATAAACTCTTTGCCGTTCGTGGGACCGGATGCCACACGTCTGGATTACACCCTCTGTTATCCCGTTTCTATTTGCGGGAATTTTCTTGCACTCAAATACTAAAACTGTTCAAAGTAGTGGAAAGAGGATCCTTGGAGAACTGCGTTGGAACAGTCTGTGGCATCACTGCTTTGCATTTTGAACACATGCTATGCATTCTCGTCTCAGAGTGTGCACTACTGAGGAGCTCTGTCGCTTTAATATTTCATATTTCCTATGGGGTCCACTGTGTGACGATCAAAGATGGAGACAACCTTGAAATGCCTTCCTCAATTTACACATGGAGGATATCAATGAGAGGAAGTAGGCTAATGGAGGGGGGCACAAAAACATAGTGACTGAGAGTGGGAGGATGCAGGAAGTGGGGAAAGAAAGTGAGTTGTGTCTGAGTAATGGGAGGTTTCACATTCTCAGACCCCATACTGACAACTAATTAAAGCTGTTAGGCCTTTATTTATCACTTTGGAGTTCTATTATAAGAGGCTAGGCTGCATGTTGTGTTTTTGCTTTGGACCCAATTTAAAAGGCTCGTCTGTAGTCCTTCCTTATTAAAACAAAAACACTTCCCAGACACACTTTACATCTTTACGCCATTAACTCAAGAGTCCAATTTGGAGTTTCTTTTGCCTTTTTAAATGAGGGTTAATTAGCACATATCAACAGAATTTCAATGATGGTGTTTTCATCCTGCGTTACTCCATCATAACTTGAGAGGGAGCTCCATGTCGCTGCAACATTTACTGCATAAAATAAGTGCAAAACCTGCAGCTTTGGGTAGAGACGGATGATTGGAAAACCTATGAAACAGTCCAAAGCAACCAACTCCATTTCTTAAAAACTTGATAAAAGATACAAAAAGTTATAAATTTGTCTTGATTCTTTGATCTGATCTTGTTTTTCAGAGTAACTCGCACAAAGATGCAGGTTGTCTGATCCAGTAGCATTTGGAATCACTTTTAAGAAACTGTGAAACAACACTTTTATCTGTTTAAGTAATTCTTTTATTTCAGGCAGAGATGGGTGCCCCCAGTCCTGGTAACAACTTGATATGAGGAACACATATTCACCAATAATTAACCGCTTATTAGCATCAAGTAATTACTATTAATGCACCTATTATTTCACCTGACTCTGCAACTACAATGCCTTTATCCAAAAGTTCTGCTTCAATTACCACCTAATTACTGATTATTAAAAGGAGAGAGGGAAGTTGTGTGTGACTTACAATCTTAATATCCCAACCATTAATAACCGTTACCCCTTGACTGCCAGAATAAGGCAACAGTAAGTGTTTTATGATGACAAATAAACAGTCACAATGCTAGTAGTATACATGCTAATTAGGAAAAGGTTAATGATGAATATGTGTGTATGGGTGTCTTTTACGTAAATGCTCCTTATGGCTTTATTCTTACATGAGAGTACGGTTACAGAGAGGACACACATGCTCACACAATAGGGGAGAACAGCGGGGCGTCGAAAAGTATGATGACATGAGGGAAAAAGTGTTTTAAGTTTCCCCACGGATTGCATCACTGATGGATTTTAAATCTTATTTTGCCTTTGAAGCCTTAATTAAAATTTACACACCTCACACAATGAATCATCTAATACATTTTCCTCATCAGTTTCATCATTTATCAGAGAGTTCTGATACACTTTTTTTGTTCAGTGATAAGCGGAGACTGGATAAAAGTTATGGCGGGACTCTGGTGTAATTCATAGTTGCTCACACGCTGTATGTGTATATGTAAGGCGAAATCTCGGATATTCGTGTATTCATCCATGCAGCTGGCATAAATGAAAACTGAAGATGTGAGGAGGCAGACAGCTGGCCTTATTTTTACTGAAGTTGCACGCGAGGGTTTTTCTATAACCAGTTTTACTTCGATCATTCAGCGAGGGGAAGAAAAATCATTTTTATGGACCGATTTGGCATGAGAATCTAACTAATGTTTGGGGTTTATTAAACCAATTTCATTTTCTTTGATCACAGGAGCTGATTCCTGAGTGAGAAATCTGTGGTGATCTTTACGTGATCAAGAGGTGCAATTAACTTCCCCTTGTGCATTTAACCTTGCGCTGCATGAAGCTTTTACATTAATCTGACGGCGTTCAGGTCAGATTTTGTGCCGTGTTGGAGGTGTTGTGGTAATGTTACGAGCAGGATTGCCATCGTGATTTTGCAGGTGAAAGTGGCTCAGGTGCTTAGTCAGACATGACACCGACATGTTAAATTCTCATTACACTTTCATAATGAGGTGCATGTCAGACATCGGCTTTTGTCATTATGAAAACCAATGTAATACTTTGCACCTGCTGCCGATTAAATATTGTCATAAGTCTCCTGCACCACTCACTGTCATTTCTTATTTACACTTAAGAGTTCATGTAGTTTGACTTTTTGACCTTATATCATTACATGCACACTGCACATGTACATAATTAAATACATATGTGATGACCCATAGCTTTTGTCTTTTTTTTTTTTATACATTCCCCTTTTTGGAGTTTTGTCTTGGTTAAATTAACTGAGTCTGTTCAATGTTTTTCAGTTTATATTATGCTGGCCCAGAAATCTTTTGTATATTTCATTAATACTTCAATTTTGGATCAATAAAACCTGCTTTTTTGCAAGTGCACCTTTGACCTATCACAACCAAATAGTTTAAAACAGAGAAATATAATAGTCAGGGCCCAGCCAATTTGTTGGTTTGCCGATATTATCGGCCAAAAACAGCCTGTCGTAGATCGCTGTGAGTGTTCTCTGATAAGCACTAATATTGATATTATTTCCCCACCACCACCACCACCTTAAACTATCATTTGAAATGGTGTAACTATGTTGTTTGTTCAGGAGAAGGCGGTCCGTTAATAGAGATTTTTACTGTTCAGTGCACTAATGTTTGAAATAAAGTTTGGTAAAATGTAACATATCCTGCCTCCATTTATCCCAAGTATTTGAAAACCGCATTCAGATAATAATATATCACCAAAAGTCCCATATCAGTCTGACCCTAAAATTAAATTCTGACATTCTGACAGACATGTTTCTTTAAAGCAGCTTCAGTTAGCTGAATGCCACCAAACCTCTGCAGATCCGTGTGTAGTAGGATGTTAAACCTTCCCTTTGGAATGAAAGAAAGAACGAACACCTGCAGCTGGTGAGGGCGGTGGGTTTCTCCTTTGCACTCTGCACTGTCGACCATCTCATAAAGGTTTCATGCGCTTGTGTTTGTGGAGTTCATAGAAGCTGTTTGACTTCATCGTGGTGTTATTAAAGGCACTGCTCAGTTTGTTCTGCAGTGTAAATGGTGACATTATCATCTCAGATTATGGGAACATTACAAGGGAAGAATGTGTCCAACATTAATCCCACTTGTTGTTGTAAAAAAGCCTCGTAACCCTGGCAAGCAATCTGACTAAACGACTGCTCAGCTCGTTACAGATCAGCATCGTTTTCAACATTTGCCAACATTCTGTAATTTGTGGGTTAAAATCGTTATAGTTAGTGTTTTTCTCGCTGTTAAATGGTCCATATTTTGTTTTTCACACAACAAGTTGTGTTTATACTGTAGCATAGAGATGCTGTTTTAAGTTTTCGATTATTTAGGCCACATTTTATAAGGCATCATAAACATTACTGTTGATTCAGTGAGGTTTAACTGAAGGCATGTGCTCCTTTCTGAGACAGTTTTCCCATGTTTGGTGTTGTATTACATTTGATCAGCTGAGGCTGTAGTCCAAGTCACCAAAGTTGTTTTGGATATTGTGTCTGCTGAAAATTTTATGAAAAATTCAAACTATTATTTGAAGATGGATTAGTTTAAATAATTGATCTGTATGTTCTGTCGGACTTCAAAATTCTCAGCTTATATAAGCACGTCAGGTCCTGCCTTGCAGTACAGCAGGGGGCGCTCCAAAATGCACTGCCTTATTGCCCTGTCAGTAAAGGTTTTGCAAATGCAAACTGGAGAAAAGTTGCAGACTGTGGAAAAAGGTAATGCTGTTCCTCACAGTTAGTGAATGAACAGAACAACTTTAATGCTTCAGTTTAAAATTAAACCCCCTGGGTTGTTAAATAATTCAAACAAATTACACATTAATTTAAACTTTCTTAAACTGGAGATTTAAAAAAAAAAAGTGGAATGACTTACCTGAAGTTAGAAAAAAGAGTATTGGCCCTCAAGTTTTTTTTTATTGCTTTGATGATGAGAATTAACATATAATTACCAGACTTGTTTCCTGAAATTTTATACCAACTTGTGTTATTTATTCAGCTTAATTTGACTCACCAGTGCAGCTGTCATTGAAATTCTGAATTATGTACTTCAAAGATTTTTTTCATTTTATGTTTTCATTTATCTGCCCCTCTCTTTCTATTACACTGAAAATACAGTGCAATTAAATGATTCCCAATGCACTATTAAAGCGTTTGAGTGATGCATCACCTGTAATAATTTTCCACTAGTGTGAAATATTTTGTAGGCTATATGGCATTTAGTGGGAACTAAAGACTAATGGTGGATATCCATCAAAACTGTTGTTGTATTTATGTTGCAGTTGTTTTTCACAAGCATGAATTTGTGACTATGAAATAAAATAAGAATTCAGAAAGGTTACAAGTGCTGATCTATGCAGCATTGACCTCACACCCATTGAAACTACCTAAATGTTCAAGTGACAGCTGCAATTTTTTCAAACGCCTTTCTTGTTTGACATTTACGCGGTGAATAAATGAATGTATCAGCTACATATACTTAAAGGGAGCAAACAGATAGCAGGAGGATAAGAGCGAGACAGGCAGGAGGATAGATGAGCCTCTTCTGTCTCTTGACTTTTAACCAGCACAACAAATAGCTGTGTCTCTGTGGCACCTCTGGAAAGTCGGACTCAATC
>JAQLOL010000002.1:21714475-21730246 GCA_029783665.1 Naso thynnoides | reverse complement strand
ATAGGCAAGAACACAGAAATAATGAGGAAAATTAATTTATTACTATTCTACAAACCATGACAGTAGTAAACCAAATTCAATCAACATGATTGTTTTCCTCAAGATATATATTTTTTAAAAAGTAAAAAATCTGTAAATAATTCGACGTATAATTTGAGAAAAAGTCAGATTTTGTGTGGCCATGAACAGTAGAAAGGCTGCGGACAATATGGATTTTTGGGGCCGATGCCGATACGGATACTGGGGAGCAAGAAAATACCAATATTTTCAATACATCAGCTTTGGCTGAATGTGGTTATCAAATACTTGTGACAAAGGTATGTAATGGAGGCAAGATATCTTACATTTTAACAAATTCTATCCCAAACACCTATCGGGCCCCAATATCAAGCTTCCCTTTCTCTTACTAAGCCTTTCTCAGAATTGCATTCATACACAGATTTATCCTCTAAATAACAGTTGCCAGTTCTCTTTACTAACTGTATATTCTTCGTACCTATAAAGACTCTCTACTGCTATATATCCAGTTTTGTGGGCTCCATCCTTTGGCTCATTATTTGAGTCATTAGTGGTTCTAGTGATGCTGCTGCTGCACATAATGTCCTCACTTTGTCCCACCACATTAAGTTGATCATCTCTGTCTTCCTCTCCTGGTGTGTCGTCTGACTCTGGTCCAACACTGGGAATAAACACAGTTACCTGTTCCTCTCTTTCCTCAATAACTGCCAGTGTGAAGATTAAGACATCAATGAAGTGATTAATTATTTGGAATTAATTTGAATAAAACTTTATGTTAAAGACATTAAAGGGCTGTAGCTAAGGATCATTTGTATTATTGAATAATCTGCTGATAAAGTAATGGTTACGTCTGTAAAAATTTGAAAAAGTAATAAAAATATCTAATCCTAAGAGTCTCCCAGAACCCAAGGTAACATATCAAATGTGACGTTAAGTCCAGCCGACAGTCCAAAGCATAAAGATATTCAGTTTCTAATGAGAAAAAACAGAGAGAAAAAAAGAAAATATTCACATTTGAAAGACTGGAACTGAAGAATGCTTGGTGTTTTTGTTTGAAAAGTCACTGAAATTATTATTAAATTTGTTGCAGATTTTTTCTTATGATCATATTTTCTACTGATTACTTCAGTTCTAATTAAATTCCTAATTTCAGCATGAAATAGTGAATAATAAATCAAGAACCTTGCACTTTTTATAACCCCATTGGGGAAATGCATATATCAGTCATTTCAAGTAAAACTGCCACAACTTTGTGAGAGTCATCCAGCATAGCCAGCACTGCGTCAGGCTGAGAAAGGCCTGGCTGCACTCGTTATCATCGTGCTACGGGGGAAAAATGCTCTGGCTTGTTTGTGTTTCTTGAAACGAGTAACAGTCATCTTGGGCGGTGCTGGGATCAGGATGCAGCTGCGGTGTTCCCGGTTAATGGTAACGAGCAGATACCGAAAAGGGAGGAGGACGCCAACTGAAAGAGTTGCTAAAATTTAGATAAATACACATGGTATACATCCAGTGAGTCAAACTAATGTAAAGTAATTGAAAGCATCAATAAAAATTTTGGCCTTACAGCAAAATTTTCTAGTTGCCTATGTTAAAGCACTTTGAATTACCATGACCTGGAGAACTGAGAATCCTCACTAACATTGTGGATTGTGTAGGCACCAGCTTTTAAAAACATATTTCTTCTTCTGCTGCCTTTATTTTTATCCGTTTCATACCATTCATTTAGTGATATAGTGTTAGCGTGCAATTCTAAATTGCTGTTGTACTCAGCATCATGTTGTCAACATGGTGATTCTAATGCAAGATGCGTGACATACAAAGAGATCAGTCCTGATACGACGTACAGACATCAGTGTGAGCTGCAGGCCACGATTTGAACAATTAGCACCATTTTCATTTGAGAGCGAGATGAAAATATCAGCTGCTTGTTTGTTAATTAGCACAGTTTCCCTCAGAGGACGAGGGCTATTAAAATCAAGTTAATTATCAGACAGTGCCCCATGAAGAGGAAAAATGACAAAAGAACGAAACGATGTGGCTGGTAACATCAGGAATGGATGAAGCTGCAGGTAATTGTGATCAACAAGCAGGCAGCACCATGAAGCACTGAAGAGGCAAGACAAACAGCTACAGAAAATGGTTGGTTGTTTTTTTCCAGCGTCTGCGTTAGCGCTGAACTCATTATTCTATCTGCACAATGAAAAGAACTATCATAACAGCCACATCTTGAGTAAAGCACTCTTAGTAGGAAGGACAGGAAAAAATAATGACCCTTTGTCCTTTCAAAAAGCCTTTACTTGCCTTTTTTCAACCTGCATTAGATGAGTAACAGGAAAAAACACAGTTTATAGTGCACCCTGTCACAATCCCATCAGACTAATTCACATACTGTAAAGAACTGTAATGAAAGGAAGAAAGCGTTTACCTGGTGTTGCTGATTAGCGTGTTCGGAATGACAATGTGACAGCGACAAGCAAGAGAAACAGGAAGCAGATAACAACAGAACAATGTGAGTTTTCATTCAGTTGGATCGTGACCTTTAAAAATGAGTTTAAGGATTTTACATGAAAACATCCTGAGATATGTCGAACTCTTCAGCTCCATTATAGCTGTGATTTATTTTCTCTCAGTGTTTGCAAATTATGCACACGGTCCTCCGGGGGCTCGCTCTGCTGCTGTTATCTTTCAAAGAACAGTAAGTGTTATTACGCCTGCAGAAGACACAAAAATAATGACCCACATCTGGGACAGACCTTTGATAGTAACGAACAAAGCATGGAGAGGAGAGGAGAGGAGAGGAAGGGGAACACTGCCATCCTTTTCTTTCTTCAGCCAGGAATTCACAGAGGAAGTGTCACTCTGTCAGAGGCTGGATTTAATCTACATTGAGACGCATGGGGCGATCACGGTGCCCTGTCACCGGTAGTCCTTGTCGTTGATTAAGGCTTTTCATCCTCCACTGGGCTTCGCCGCGGGCCGCCCGCACTTTGTCTTGTGACATGCGTAATTTCCTCCTCGCAGTCTCCCCATCTTGATAGTGAGCTAATAGAAACTCTCTCCAGATCGGCTCATAATGAAGACAGATCCTCAGATGCCCAAGCAGACTCATTTATATTACCAGTCTATCAACTTGTTTTAAGTAGATTAGGCATGTTCCATGTGACAAGCAAAGGGATAAGGGGGGACAAGAGTATGAAAATAATTTACAAAGGGATTTTACAGAGAATAACTTTAATTTAAGCCCTATCATAGCACAGCTGAAATACGCTTGATCTCGAGACAAAGAGGGGATGAGAGGACTGTCAGCGGAGATTGAAAATGTGATCCGATTGTTGGAGATATTTGCTGAGGGTTTTCTGGCTCAGCAAGTCAATTTAAGGTGGCTGGATAGTTCAGTGAGATGTAGGGATGCAACTAATTGTTATTTTCATTATCGGTGGATCTGTTGTTTTCTTGCCTCGTCTATAAAATGTCAGAAAATAGTTTGACATGCTGATTACAGTTTCCTGGAGCTGAAAGCAGCGTGGTGATCCAGACTCACATGACATTTTTGGGGCCAATGCCAGTACTGATGTTAGCGAGCAAGAAAATTCTGATATCTGATATATTGGCCACTATCATATATATAAACTATCATTTATAATAAAAGAATATAATATATATTTGTGACAAAGATAAATAATGGAGGCAGGATATCTTACATTTTTACAAATGTTTTTCCAAACATCAGTGCATTGAACAGTAAACACTGAAATATATCAGTCAGGCCCTTTTTTCATATCAGTCTAAAACCTCTGTGTACATTTTATAATGATGTAACACAGAAAAAGCATCAAATATTTAAAAAACGTGACTGGAAAATTTTACTTTTTTGCCTCAACAATGACTCCAATGATGACAGGTTATTATTCCTTTATCAAATAAGTTGCTGATCAATCATTGTGTACATTTTTTTAGTTCAAGTAAACGCACATAATGATAAGTAAATGCTTGCATAGATGTGGATCATCTGCATCATTCCAAATCAAACTGAATGCAAAATTCAGATTTTCAGAGTTCATTTGGCTTCATTTTGACCAGTCTGAATTTTTCGTGCTTTCGTCCTTTTCTGTAGAATGACAACAAAGAGTGCATAAAAAAAGAAAATACAGAAATAAAACATCTAATAGCAGTCCCTAGGGACTTTAAAGTGTGGGTGGATGTCAGAGAGAGAGAAAATCCTACACGAGTTACCTCTAAGCTTGCCATGTCATCTTCTGAGGTTGTATGTTTTCATTACCCTCAACCAGACTGACATTAGCCTCTAATGATCCTGTGCATCCCACTCATTGAGCTCGGGGGAACAGACAGCCCTCTCTGGCAGAGCCTCTGCTCAATGGGGTTTGTTAACCAATAATAATATTAATAATTCAGCTTAACCCTTTTAAAGGTAAATATTTGCATAGAATAATTGGAGTATGTCTTCACTGGTAATGTTTAAAACATTTAATGTTGTAATGAAGGTATATTTGTGAATGGCTCGTGCAGCAGCGTGCTGTTGTGTTGCAAAGTGAAGCACTTGGTGGTAATTTTGCTGGTGGTTATTTGTTTACCGAAGATTAGAGTAAAAAAATTTGCTTAAAGAGTTCTGTGTATTTTAAAAGCATGTAATTGGGGCTGCGAGTAACACCCATTTGCATTATCACTTAATCTACAAATTAATATTTTGAGTAATCTGTTAGGGAATATTTGGTCAGAGCTCGAAAGTGATGTTTTAAATTGCTTTATTCATGCACTGGATCCAAGTAATCTTCAATCAATACAGTGATATTAAACAGTGAAATTCAGCAAACATTTCACATTTTAGAGACAGAAACAAATGAATATTTGGCATTTTCACCTCCAAAATAACTGGAAACTTAAAATCGATTTTGAAAATAGTGACTTCATTTTCTGCTGATAACAGAAAGAGGACAACAAACTAAACTATTGATCCTCCTCTGCTTCTTAGTCAGTTAAACAAAACTTTGTTTCATTTTTACATTTTGTTTGGGCAAGAGGAGATGGTCTCAGTTTGGTCCCAAACCGAAGAAATTCACCAATTCATCAACTTATTCAGAGCAGAAAAACCAAACTATTAGTGTGAAAATGTCCTAAGACTCGTTTTAAATCTAGTTCTCATGTTGTAAGATTTTAGCATTTGCAAAATAATCAAAATGTCTAAAATGTAAATGACTGTTGAATACTTAACAAAACATAAGGCCATTATCTGCCCTCAGAAGTGCTTTAATCCCCTGTGGATGGCTGTCAGAGTGCGCTGAACAGTGTGCACTGGGATATTGGACTAATCTTAAGGAAGGAAAGCCTGCAGCTCTTTGCCATACATATTCAATGATTTGTGATTGGGGAGGATGGGGAAAGTGTCTGACTTCATTCAGGCGTTTATGAAGACACTTTAATTTGTTTAGCTAAACGAACCAAACCCATATGTATGCCCAATAATCTCCAAATACTTTACGATTACGACGTAAACACTATGCAAATTTTACTCATTGTCTCACAACCACAATCATACAGGGGCGGACTGGGACTTAAAAAAAGGCCTGGGACTTTTTACCCAGACCGGCCCACCACAACCAGCCCACAGATACTTTGCCACCCCCTCCCCATCGACATACAAACACACCAGACCTTAATGCCATCACTTTTAAGCATAATTGAAGGGCACTCTGGGCTACTGTAACACTAATGTACAGCTATTGCAAGAGTAAGTGAAAAATTTGTCACCAGCAGGCCACCATTGTGAATATACCACAGCAGATTTGTAGCTGTGTTATCATTGGCTAATAACCCTGTTTGATGTCCCTTGTGTCCCTGTTCCTTTCTTACCACTGGTATTGTACTTGGACCCTGGCCCTGCCTACAACCAGGCTGACTCGTACCAGCGGTGTCCCTCTGACCCTGGGCATCGCCTTCAGCCTGGTCGACTGACACGCTGATCTTGTGTGGTGTAGTTTCCCTTGGCATCAATGATTTAAAGGAAGAAAAAAAAACAAAAAAAAAAACAGCAAGTCTTCAAATAGGTACAGTCTGAAATCTAATGGGCACCAAACTAAAAATTAAAACTAAAATTAAACTAACATTAAAAATATAAACGCAAAATGTAAGTATCTGACATAAAATGTTCAGGGTTTTTTTTCAGTGTAATTTTTCCACTTGCACACACATATAAAGTGTGTTAACTGTCTTAATTAACTTAAACATCCAAAACACATGTAAACAGAGGCCAGAAATGTATGAGTGGCTCAAATTCACACACATAGCCTTCCTTACAGGTATATCAAAGAATAACACCTGATACAGTCACTAAAATGGCATTTTACAAAGTTTACAACTTATCCACAGTCCACCGAGATTAATCCTGGTACTCCCGATGGGCAGTCTGCCCCTACAGACGTACCATCACAATTGAGAGACAGATCCTTCTTCATCCATTCTTAGGACAATGTAGATAAAATATCAAATGTAAAAGTTCTCCTTTTGCCCCTTGTATGAAAATATTAGCCTATATTGTAATATTACGTTTTATTATATCAGGTTATTTGAATTTATCCATGAATGTATTCATAGTGTTTTGCTGTTGTAGCTGGTCGAGGTGGAGCTTTTTTTAAAAAAATGTGTAGTCTCTTGGATTCCAGCCTGTGGATTGAGCCCCTTAAAGTTACAAGCTTAATCTGAGGTAGTGAGATGGTTTATGTTGTAGAAAATAAGTAAGTTTAGCTGGTCAAATTTGTATAAATGCCTGAATTTTTTGTAATCTTTGCATTTTGTGAAATATATGATTTTGCCTTTTCTGCTTCTGCTTTTTTTTCGTTCCTAGTCAGACAACATTTTTTTAGGAAAATCATCAGTCAAACATGTCTGAAGCCACCGATTTCCACTTCAACAATGCATTGTAATTAATAAGTCCTTCCTGTGTTTGTACATATAAAATCCTTTGTGAAAAGTAACCAGTAACTTTGGCTTTTAAATAAATAAACTGTTGTAAAAAGTAAAGTATAAGTTATCAAAAAATTGCACCAAAGTAAAGCACTTGAGAAGCTGCACGCCACCGTTGCATAGAACATATTACGTCAAATAAGGTTGTTGCCATGTTAGTCATAAATGGACGTTCAGCCTCATTAAAACATTTTAATATTTACTAAATCTCAAAGTTTGTGGTTCAGAAACTTTTATTTTGGCTCCCAAAGTTGTCACACTGGATGATCCAAGTAGCCGGAAATTTGTAATTTATTTTGTAGCTCATGGGCAAATAGTGGTCTAAATTCCAATAAACATCTAAGCTGTGCCATTACATGCAGCCCCACCACTCTGTTGGTGGAGATTATTCCAGGCTCCAACCCTGTGGTCATTTATGTTGAAGTGCAACTTTGGAGGGAGTGTGTTGTGTGACTTGGTGGGCGCTAAACCCAGCAAACACATTAACATCAAAGAAAACTAAGCAGTACGCATACATTAAACTTTAGCCACTGATCTCCAGTTGTCACGCTGCCTTGATTTGTGCAGAGCAAAGGCCACCATGCAAAGCAAAATTAGACGGGAAGTCATCTTAAACTCCTCGGAAAAAATCCATAAAAAGGAAAAAATATGATGTGACTTCCTGATGAGGCTTCAGTAACGGCTCCTCTGCTCCTCATAATTGAAACAATGCTGCAGGATAGCAGAAGTCAAGAAGGCACATAATGCATAACAGTGCGATGAATGTATGAGGCTTAATAGATCGTGAAAATGGCAGTCTGATGACAGAGATGGAGCATTTCATTAGAAAGCCTGAATCGAGCCTGTACGGGTGGCTGCTGTTGCTCTCTAATACACTGTGATGAAAGACTGGCTGTTAGAGTGCCCACACAGAACACCTGGAAGGACAGCCTTTTGTTCACACCATACCCCTAATAAGAGGTACTGAGAGCTGCAGATCCAGCTTTAAGTTAGTAAAATATCGACTTACTAATCCCATCATCTAAAAAGACATCTCTGATGGGGTCTTTTATTTTCTCATATTTTATGGAGACATGTACAAATCATTAAAGTAACTATTCATCCAAATGGCTAATTGTCACAGTTCAGGTACAGGGCAACTGGGAGAGGACACAAATGGAAAAGAGATTGAATTAAAGGCACGTCATGGAAATAGGGGTTGGAAAAAAGGGTTAATGGTTGGCAACAAAAGGGCAATCGGAGCAGGTTAACAAATCTGACAAAGTAAAGGCAGGGAGGCAGTTCACAGATTTAACAGATCTGAAACAGACTTTCAGTTCTGATGTCCTCATAAGCCTCGAACACTGAACCCTCTCCGACTTTATCCAATGTCCCCTGTGCCAATACCACAAGTGTGTGCATGCAAGGGCAACAGAGTGGACTGTGGATGGTAAATCTCAAACTGAGGAGTTTGTTGTTTGCTCCCTGTTGATAAGTTAAGATAATACAGTGAGACAAAGCCAACATATTTGAGGTCACTATCATGTCATCAACAACTTTTTCGATGTCAGCCAACCTGTCGGAACCAAACAGGCCCAAATATGGCCAACTCGGCCAGGCTCAGGCCGTTGTTTTTGAAGTTAAAATGAAATAAAACTGACTTTTTAACACTTTTGCATCCCATTACGTTCATATTGTGCACCTATTTGACAATACATACCAAAAAAAATATAAAGGATACCTTTCTTTGGTTCTTATATCAAAGCTTTATACAGCAAAATTTGTAGTATATATATGCACTTTTTGCGTTGGGAGAGTTTAAAAAGACATTTTCTATGACCTTTCAAAAGGAATATAGTTGTAAAAACATTAACATAAACAAAAAATTAACAGAAATATTAAATAATTAACTCATTCCAATTTAATCATTTTTATGAACAGATTCACTGTTGAGTGAACAGCAAGAGGCTTTGATGAGGTTTACCTTAGAGGGAGCTAAAAGCTGAAGAGAGTTGCACCAATTTTTATTTAACTTCCTCTGTTGTAGTATAAACTGCTTCACAAAACAGCAAAGGTTAACGGGCATGAGACAGACGTCGGTACAGTAATGTCTTTTGGATGTCTTGTTGTCACATTATGACCAAAATTACAATTTTGCTAACTGACTGTTAGAAAGCCAGGGAGACATTTTTCCCTCTATTCAATGACTCTTGTAAATGTACAGTCCTGAGAACACTGTGGTAAGGCAGAGTGAACTGCTCAGTCCAGAGAAAATAGCAAGAATGTTGGAGAGTTACTGTGACTGAATAACACAGGCACGTTCCAAGACTTGAGTCGTACACCGACAAGCACGTGGTCCTACATCCAGTACATGTACGTACATACCATCCTGCATATCTTTGTTATTAGTATTATTTAGTCTTCCTTTGTTAGTTCTTGCTTTGGTGCAATTTTTACAAATTTTGGTCTTTTTCAAAGTTCTGTTTTGTTCTAATCAATTTTTAAAAAAATGTTTGTTAATGTTTTCTGTGTGTGTGAGTGAATGTGTGCCCTGGTTTTTGTTACCTATTTAGGGACTTTTCTGGCATAAACACTGACCATATGAGGACCAATAGTCCTCATGGGGACCAAAGACAGGTCCTCATGTGGCAAGACTTGATTTCTGAGGTCGTGGTTACGTTAAGGGCTAGGTATGAATGGAGTATAGGTGAAGGTAAGGTTTAGGTTAAGGCGTAAACTTGTTAAGGTTAGGTTTAGGGTAAAGGTTTGGGCTAGGCTGTACAAACGAAGGGAGGTCAATGACGAATCCTAACAAGAATATCTGTGCAAATCTGTATATGTGTGTGCATGTGTGCGCGTGTGTGTGTAGCATGGAGGATGCTGCAACTGCTTTTCATCGCGCAATCCTGCACTGTATCATGAAAATAAAGCTGAACCTTTAACCCATTCGAACTACCTCTGCAGGTTGAAAAACAATTAAAATCTTTAAAATGCCATCAAATCTGAGCTCTACACAAAATTCTATGTAACATACAGTATATCTCAATATATAACAAGGCTGCAGCAGCTGGTAACCAAGTGACACCAATTCAAATATTTGTCTTTCATCTGTATTTTTTAACAAAGCAGCCACATACTCTTATCGTTAAAGCCTATATGTTGGTGGCACAACTGGAGCTAAATCTAGTGGAACGTCCCAATATATCAAATGCGCTCCATGCCATGTACTAATATTTCTCTACATGGATAAGACATCCAGAGAAGAACAGCCTAAGGCACTCAAACAGCGCGGCTGCGTGTGTGTGTGTGTGTGTGAGTGTGTGCTTGATGCTGCCGAGTTACGAAGCAGCCGGGGTCCAGAATAATGTTTGTATTGACTGAGGCAAGTCTACAGAGCCCCCATTACAGCCACGCTGTAAACAAAGACAGGGCACAGTGTGGAAGTCAGACAGGGAGTGCGAGGTATCTAGAATCATGAAACAAATGTGGTTCCCAGCAGCTCATTGAAGATGCTGTCCACGTCTGTCTCTGTTCACACAGCAGGTCTGTAGGAAATACCACAAGTCGATAGTTGTTTCACTCCAGGAAACTTTTGGCTGAAAGCAAGTTTTCAAACATTTTAGTGTTTCATGTACATCTTTGCATTTAACATGAGCAACACAAGCTACTGTTGTTCTTTAGGTGCAGTTAGCAAAGGCTATCCAGGAGCTCACCCTTGCGGAGCAATCATTTAAATGTATTCAAGAATGTTCTGTATGTAATATACATACATACATACTTATTATATGCAAATACGTGCAAATGTTCGACCCTGTCACCTCAAAATCATGTTAAGGACTCATTTGCAAAAGAAAGCTCGTTGAAATAAGTGTATTGCCACTTAATTAGGAAGGAAAGTGTGAAAACATTTTAATGTACATATCTTCATAATCAAAAAGGACTGAACGAGCCTAAAAACATTCATATTGCATCATTTTCTTCTACATTATCAGCCGTTCAGACCAAAGAGTATTTTTTTAATAATTATGTTTAGGCAAGTCAAATGACCTGTGTAAAAGTTAAGTTTGACATTTTGTGAAATGTGCTTATTCACTTTATTGCAGTGAGTGATAGAACTCTTCTATCTGAAAGCAGCTGGCTAACTTGGCTTAGTTGCTGGTGGGCAGATTTTGTTACCTTTGCACAGAGAAAGGCCAGCTGTCTGCTCCTTTCTTGCCAAGAAAACAAACCAGCAGTTTTGCCAAACTGTTGAACTTTTCCTTTACGGTTGCAGAAGGATTGTGATCGTGGTTAATGTTTACTTTTCTGAAATTTTACCCAAATCACCACCTCTCTTTTACCTCAAATGACAATATTTGCTTACCTAACCTCAACCAAAGCCCACCACGTGTGGAACAGAGGAAACAAACCACAATCTAAGGCGTCTTTGCATCCACCCTTCAACTTATCCCTCTATCTGTTCTCATACTGTGTAAACATAATATCTAGAGAACAGGGTTGAAAAGATTAGATATATTCGTTTCACCATCATTACTCTTTAGATGATATATTTATATAAACTTTGCTTGCTCCCTCCTTTTATTTAAATGTATTTGTTGTTTGTCATTGCATGGGCAGTCTGGTCTTGTGTGTCTGCATGTTTGCAATATGAGAAGCTGTTTTTAATTCTGCTGTTACAGGTGTCAGACATGAAAACTGCGAGTGGGAGACACGGTATCTCATTTTGCTGGCTCTACATTAGTAATCAGGACTTGGTGTAAATACAGACATCTCATTACTGGTGAGCCAAGGTGTGGTACTGAGGAAGGGCGAGGGCAATGACAAGGATTCTCTGAGTAATGGGCTTTAACAGATCAGCACACCATTAAGTGGACCTGCGGTGCAGAGTAGTCGCCCCACAGACCGAAGCAAAACACAGCAGAGTGAGACAACTAAAGCCTCTAATGGCAGTCTCCCTTTACGATTTAATGTTGTTTAACACAACCAGATGGATGTGGTTGTGAAGTGCAATATGATTGCAACGCTTCTACTGAAAAGAGCAAAACAGGTGTTAAATAAAACAGCCTGGATGTTTTTGCATTTTTATAATTGATGGTACAGAGTGTCTTCCTGTACTTGAGTTAAATTGTGCCCGTCAATCAACGCTGACCTGAGCTAAATCATATGCACTCCTACAAAGTCAATATGTTAATGCATTTTGCTGAGAAACAATGACATTACACTTCCTCGTGTTTGTCCTGAGCTTCCTCTCATGCTCCATTTATATTCGATTGTGGACTTGTGGCGAAACAAGGCAAGGATGGGATATCAATTAATCATGTCCAGTCTCTGCCAACAGTGATACCTATGCTGGTCTTTGAACCAGCATAGGTTATAGGATGAACGTTTTCTGCATCCATCTTTCTTTGAGGCGCTGGCAGGCTAATGAGAAAATTGGATCTGAATGGTGGATCTATAAGCATTCACTGTAGAGACGAACAGGAGCAAAATAAGATTGCTGCCCTTGTTCACAATGTTTGTACAGGATTTGCAAATTTGGAATATATATTTTTTTGTTAATCGATGTTTGACTTTGTGTTAAATTACGATTTACTAGATCTCTGCAATAAACTCACCCGTTTAATCCAACCACACATTTAATTGAATATTTCCATGTGGCCCTTTGTTTGGAGCCAGCCACTGTGGCACACAAATCGTAATCATGGCCAAAGTAGTGCACAGAGAGTCGGGTGGCTGTTGACTGCAGGATTTAGGAACTCGGCTGTGCCTTCCCACTGCTGCTGGCAAGAGATTTCTGCCAAGCCCTGGTGTGCAGAACAAGAACTAATCTGGAATGGTCTCTTGCAGCTAAAAGGAACTGGCCCCAAACTCGTGCATGGGGAAAGTGGGGATAATTTCTCTCACTGATTTCTACAGTTTTCTGTTGTAGACACGGAACGTTTATGCTGATCGATGCTTATTGAGAATTGTGTTTTCCTTGTCTCACTCAATTCAGTAGATCTCTGGCAATCTGAATTTTCTAATTTTCTTATATTTTTGACATTGCAAAGCCACATTATCAAACACATTACAATCAAAACCGTCCACGAGCTGGTTTATCCCAATCGTTGTACTTTACATGTTCCCATACACACAGAAGCAATGCCATTACTTATTTGCTTTCAAGTTGAAATACACATTTTGCTTTTTAAGAACTTTGAAGGATTTCTTCAGTGTGAAGAAAATGCTCATGAATATTCACAAGTGGTGAGCAGAACTTCTAATGTAGCCAAAGAAAGTGGGAAAATGCCTAAAATCACACATTGTGAATATGCAGAAATGGGCCCCTTTGTGGTGCTCAAACCCTTTTTAGAACATAAAATGCAAGGAATTTTTTAAACTACAGTATTCCTATACACGACCATATAATATATGACCAAGAGCCGCAAAATCCCTTTAAATTTATAGAAAACTAGGAAAAACCTACAGACCTGCAGAACACCTGGAGTTTTTAAAAAACAACAGCAACAATACTGTACGACAAAACATCCAAACGTAAGTAAATGGAATGTAAGTGGTTAATCTTTTTTTTTCTCTTGATCCTCACTAAAACTAAGTCAGTAAAAATCAGCAATAAACGTCAGTATCAACTGAAATGAAACATTTTATCATGACAGTCTCAGCCATATCTCCAAAAAAACTTGCTTACTTTAAACAGCATGTGTTCCCGTTTAAGGAACAAAACCCTGTAAAGCAAAGGGGAAGGTTGTGTGACATTATATAGAGCCATAAGGAGGTCAAGATGGTGGGACAACAACAGTATTGTAACAACAGCACCAGTGGTCCCCTGCCACTTACCAAGTAGTAACTTTAACCTGAACCATGATCTTTCCCTAAACTTTGAAGTAATTAAAGTTCTTACCCACCTCCGCCCAAAGCTTGATGCCCAGAAAATTCCAAAACACAGTAGAATTATTAGAAAATACGTGCTGGTCCCTGCAGATACAGACACAGCCACACACCTCCAGTGAATCAAAAGTGATGTTTGAGAGGGATTATTTTTGTATGAGTCTATATATTGTTTTTTTGGAAAATTCTAACTCATTCTGCCTTTGAGCCTCAATAAAAGGAGATGGACACATTCATTTTGTGATGCCAACAAACTATTCAACATTAATGTCCATCCAAAGCTGCAGCTTTAACAGAAAAACATGTGTGATGTTCTTATTGCCTAATTATTGTATGATTCACGCAAACATGTGGAATCACTGCCAATTACCATGTCCCACACCAAATCCTGTTAAATGGACCATGTTTGTTTTGTATTAGCTGAAATGCAAAGAAATATCCTGTGTGTTTGTCATTTGGTAGATTATGTTGAAAAGTTCAGCCTAATTACAATATACCTTCCAATCCAAACCTAATCAACAAAATCTGAATATTACACAACTGAAGTCAAGACAAAGGAAGAGCCACAACTGTTCAGAACTGAACCACTGAACCAGGAATTTTTTAAAAAAACAGTTAACACCTATTTAATTAAAAATAATCAGCTTTAAGGGTCCTGTAGTGTTGTTTTTTAAAAATAATTTACCCATACTGTGTGATTAAACGTCAAGGCAACAGGGCCCGACTGATTCGGGACTTTTTAGGCCAATGCTGACACCGACTTTGGTCATCAAATACTTGTAACAAAGCATGTTATGAAGGCAGGACATGTTAAATTTTAACAAAGTTAAGAGTTTGAGTCTATCTTCTACAAATGTTGTTATTAAAATTCAACCATGTGTGTACTTTAGTCATTTTCAGACTGCATTTTTAAACTCCTTCCACTGCCATTCATGATGAAATAGGGTATAGAAACACTACAGGACACGTGAAAGCTGCTAGGTTTAGGTAACTGACCCTTTTGAAGAGAATGTCTGGATTCATTTGTTTGAAAATTACTGAGTGACAGAGAGAGGGGAGCTGAGAGCTGCTGAGACAAATGTCATTACGCCTGGAAAAATAGTTCCTTACAAGTGCTGCCTTCCTAGCTCGAATATTAGCATGAAGAGGGATTTTGACATAGATGTTTTTTTTATGATTAATATACTGACACATTTTCAGGTACTTTCTGTAATGTTTATTGAATATGAACAAAATGTAAACAAACACAATATTTCATAGATAAAGCTATTTTGGGAAAATGGGTGGGATTTATGTAACCTATGTGGCCGATGCTGACACAGGACATGACATGTAGTAACACTGGTATGGTTCTTTAATGTCGACGCTAGGGCTGAAATGATTCTTCGAGTAAATGGAATAACCAATTCTGAAAATGCCTCGAGGCAAACTGAAGGGGAGTAAAAATACAGTACAATGCAGCTTCTGTAAAATAGAATTAACTTTAGCTTAACTTTACCACAACAGGACTTTGTCAACACTGCAGCACTTCAACTAAAAACATCCAGTCTACAGAGCAGACTGACACGTTAGATATTATACTCTATCATATTATAGTCTCTTTCGGTTAAATGCAGTCTTACTATAGACAGCTTCAGCAAAGAAAGATTGCACTTAACGTCAAATTTTTTTAAATGAAACATTTCTCATTTAAGAGACATGTCTTGTTTACTGTTATGTGTATTACTATTGTGCTTAAAAAGAGCAAAAGTAATGTAATGCAGCACACAGTATTTCTTATCCGATTATATGATTAATCGCCAGTATAATTAATATAATACTGGATTACTAAAATATTCTATAACTGCAGCCGTAATCAGTGCATATCTAAGAACGTATACACTGATACCGATATCTGTTGAAAAC
>JAQLOL010000002.1:21699569-21714375 GCA_029783665.1 Naso thynnoides | reverse complement strand
AAATGACAAAAATGCTTATTCACTATGCTGTTTAAGTATTTAGTACCAGCTCTTCATCTCCCTTGCATGACTCAGTAGGTTAGACCAAAACATTACACTGTCAGGGTTATAACAGATGTATTAGTGATATGGATCCATTATGGTCTTGACTCATTTGAATGAATCCTGCCTGTCAAGGCGATACATTATTCAAAATGTGAGCTAAAGCCAGTTTTGCTCTTGGGCAGCATGGGGCATAATAACCTTTGCTTAGAACTAAGATTAATTCGACACCTTGTCAGATGTGTCTCTGTTATGAGGAGCTCTCTTGCGGGGATGGAAAGATTATTTGCCTCATTGTTTGTGTTGTAAATCTCGTAAATTAACCAGAGTGCGAGTGGATGTCGTCCCTGATTAGTGTCAACAGGCCTCTAATGAAGATGTTCAACCTGTAGGCGTGTAGCAGCTCTCACGCGCTCAGTCACTGTGAGAGGGGAGTTTACTTTACGGCATCTGGGGTTTAAAACTTTATCCACAAAAACTTCCAGAGACCAAAGCCGGAAATAAAGCCACTCTAGCAAAAGACACATATGGCAGAAATGACTAAGTCTTATAAAAGGGAAAGCTTGTTAAAAGGATCACCGAGATGAAGAATCAGCAGTTTGGAAAATAGGACTGAGCTGAGAGTGTGAGAATTGGATGTGTGGTTGTTTTGGGAGCTCATCAGACTGTGGTCAGCGCAGCAAGGCCACACAGACGGACGGACCCCTGATGAACAGATGGACAGCCAGGAGGAGGAGGCAGAGGAGTTGATCCAGAATGTGGACACTCCATGATCAAGAGGCAGCGATAAGAAACAGAAGAACGGATACCCAAAACTCCTCCAACACACAGCAAGAAAACAACCCTCCGCCTGTCTGCCTGTCTGTCTATCAGTCTGCCCGTCACCACTGCTGGACACTTTTGTGATTTAGCACTGACGTATGCTCTCGTTTTCTGCTAATTCTGAGAGGATAAGGATGATAAACCGACTGAGGAGAATAATTTAGCCCGGCCTGTTCTTATAATGTCACAGCAGCGTGGAAAATGAATTACAAAAGATGGAAGAACTGACAGTAAACATATCCTAGATAATTTTCTGGTTATAAGCAACATTATTAGGTCCAGAACAGATTATAGCACTAGGAAACTCATTTGGATGTAAAGGTTAAAAGTATCGGGCTTTCTGCTGACAGTCCGTCTCTTACTCTGTTTAGTGGAGCTTCTCCAAGCTTTGCATCTTAATGAGACGTTTTCTGTGTGTTTATTTCTGAGAGAAACTTGTTAATGAGGAAAGAATACTGAATAATGTTTTGTACCATTAGAATCTACAGAATAGTGCGGTCATGCTCCCAAATATCCCCTTCAAACAGTCCACTTTCAAATAAAAATTGTCAGGTTGTTTTATGATGCAAGCATTTTTTGGGGCTGTCGACAATAAATTTAGCTGTAATTGCTTCTCTCTCTGAACGGGGCCTCTGGGGCAGTCCTCCCTCCCGGGCTGCCTACAAATCCCACCTCTGATTGGCAGACCCTAAGATGAACTCTGGCCTGAACCCTCACCTTAATAGCCGAAACCAAACACAGCCGTTTAATTGGTGGATCTTGCTTTAATTGGTGGATCTTGCTTGGGGTGGTGCACAGCTTCTGATGTAGGTTCAGTTCATGGCAAAATAAAAAGTTGTCTCTTCAAGTTTTGCTCGCTGTGTCTTTCAGGAAATTTAAAGATGGCTCTATTTCTTTCTCAAGTGCAGCATAATAAGAGCCTCAAAACACCTTGACACACTGTTCAAAAGCAGCATAACTGCAGGGCAGATGAAGAGGATCATGAAAGAGGAAAATTCAGTAAAAGCAGCATGATGAAGTACAAATATGCTGTGATGAAGGCCACCAAAAAGAGGAGCCAAAACAGTTTTCCTCTAGTCATGGATGACTGCGACTGTGACTTGACTGACCATGATTTTGGATTAGCAGCAAAAAAAACCAAATGTGATAAGTGAATTGTTTTCATCATTCCTAATATGATAAAAAATCTACAACCCACCTGACTTCATATCAGAATCGATTTGTCCACAATGGCTCCTAATAAGCTGCTGTGAAGGCTGAGCAAACACTTCTTTTTTTCTCCTGGATAATCACTAATGCTCAAGTACTGTGATTGTTGATGGAGGCCTACAGGTATGTACAATCCAGACAGCGTGAAGAGTCAGTGCAGCGAGTCTTCACTGAACGTGCTCTCTCGGTGAGACTCGATGTAGAAATGGCCAAAGAGAAGGAAAAGTGTTATTGCAGAAAAAGGATGATTGATGTTTGAAAGCACTGGTTTAAGGGCTTCAGAAGATCCATTTGTCTTTTTTGTTTTCCCAAAAAACAAAGCAAAACAAAATGGTGCAAATTAATTTTGCAGTGGCGCTGTGAAGCATTTCTGCCTGAGTGCAGCTGTTTTCAAGAAGCGTTCGGGGAGAACCTGGTCTTTAGAGATCATAAAGTATTTCTAATGTCACTTTTGTTTTTTGGCATCAAATGAAGTTTCGATTTAAGTATCACCTCAATTAATTCCATTTAATTAAAATCTAGTGATGCATTTGAGGGATTTAGACTCAGAGGATTTCCAGAGAGCCTCGAACCTAAACCTCCAGCAGAACACAGACTGCAATAAGAAAGAGGAAATGAAGTGGGAATGGAGCAAATGCATTGCAGCTCTTGGCATGCTTTAAATATGACTCCTCATGTCACTCCAGTTTGTCTGTGCATAGGGATCATTTAGTTATTTATTTGTAAATCCAAAACTGCACAGTCCAATAACATCAGTGGAAACATTCTCAAAGAAACTCCTGCATTCTTTGAATGTTTCAAGCGGCAGAAATGTGAGCAGCAATTAATACATCCTCTGACAGTGATGCATAATCAAGTGAGGCGTCAGCAAACCATATGACCCACCAGGGCGTCATGTCTCACATGAAAATGATTAAAAGCAAAGATGGATTCATGCAAACAAGCCGGCGAAAGCTCACACATTCCAGCGCCTCGATAGAAATAGCTCCACATCTCTAATGTTCACAGCTTCAACCGAATGTGTCTAAAATGACATGAAACCTACAGACTCCTCCGGTTTGCTTGTGTGTGCTTGTGTGTGTGTGTGTGTGTGTGTGTGTGTGTGTGTGTGTGAGGCACAACAGCAAGCCAAGTGGAGCGGAAAGGAGCGAGGGGCTTGCAGCAGGGGGCTCCCATAGACACGGCTGATGAAGGGGTTCATTGTATTGTCAAGTCTCCCCCACCCCATCAGCTCCACGACGAACGTCAGCCTCGCTCCTGCTCCAAAAGCCTTCCATTAAAGGTGATTCATCTGTTGAGTCTGTTGATTAGAGAGGGACCACAGCCCTCCCAAACAGCCATGAACCTTTTCCTACAAACCGATATTCACGGGGAGAGGGGTTTGTAAAGTCAGTGTGCGCCCCCGAGCTCGAATACAAACACAAATAAGAGACAAGGATGACCTCGGTTGTTTGTGCAGAGCTTTTAAAGCGTGCAAAACATCCCCACAAGTAGCCCGGTGGACCAACACTGGAATATTTGTGCAGCATACTCTCACAGCCACAACAGAGCCGCGTAACTCTGCCTGGATTGCACTCCCCAAACCCGCTGCCCCACTAATGCGCACTGTAAAAGAATGGAAACACTCTTACCTGTAAATGTGAGTGAGCCTAAAGTGTTCAAAATGAACTTCAGCGATCTCTGATGGCGTCCAGTTTTTGCCCTTTTCTCCCTGCGTCTTTGTTTGGCAGCGCCGGCTCCAGTCAGCACTCGCCTCCTGTTTGAACGGCGCTCGCCAAACCCGCCACACCGATGAATTAAAAAATACAAAGAGGAAAGAAAAGGGGCAGATGCGGGAAGTCAGACTGTCACAACGATAAAAAGAAGTGTTGCCAGGTTGTGGGGGGGATGAAGCGCCCCTGTGCAGATGCGGTGTTACTCCCAGATAAGAGGCTGGAGCACATCTCCTGTTTCTCGATCAACTCCGCTGCTCAGACGCTGTCCAGTAGCGAGTGGTGCTGAACGAGACTCCAAGGGTTGCAGAGATTTCCCACTTTTCTTCCTTTCTCTTTCCTCTTCTCCTGCTTCTCCTCTTCTAGCAGCACAGATCTTCCCTCCCACCGCGCAAGACTGGAAACGATCTCTCCAGCGGCTCCTTTTCTTTCTCTATTTCAGTATTTTTTCTCATTAAGAGCCACAAATTAGGTCCTCACCAGAGAATGACTTTGTCGAGCACTAACGCATTCCGCCACAACGGCAAAAGGAGGAGAAACTGCATGAAATCGAACAAAATTACATCGAAATCAGTCGCATTTTAAGACCAGATCAATAAGTTTGCCCAGAGATCGAAGCAGATGATTCTTGAATTTGAAATAGACCCCCAAAAAAGGATGAAAGTTCTAGTTTGCAAACCCGTCTTCGAGTGGGTTTAGAAAACGTGGGTTCATATGAAAGCCGCTTTGACGCAGCTGACAAGTGATTTTCAGGAGTTTTGTCATTTGTCACATGCAGGCAGAGGATGAAGACGCTGAGGGATTTGGAGGAGCTGGTTGCCTTCTTGTTGTCAGAGATGTTGCAGAGATCACAGCTGGCAGTTTCTGTAAAAACTGTAACGCTCTCACTGCTGATTTCTCCACATGTGAATTATCACACGGAGAAATTATTTCTAGTAACGCACTGACGCATTCGTGCCGCGCTGGATGGTTTTAACCTAAATAACGAAGTGTGTGAGCTTTGAAATCACGCGTGTCAGTGTATGGGTGCTGTGTCCCGCTGTGGGTGGAGGTTTGGGGATTTAGTGAGTTGAACAAATCGCACAGGGAAGGCTCCTCTCCAGGTCCAGGCCCCCTGAGAGCAATGTGGTTCAAAATCCACTGTATAAACACACAAGTATAGAATTTCATTCTTAAGGCGCCGACTAGCGCATCTTTAGGTCCACTGCCGCTGTTCTGCTGCTGCCTGTGCGCCTGTGTGTGAATTCTTCAAAAGTCTGAAGCTCTAAAATTTACACGTAACACACACACACACCTCAGCCTCCACGTTTACGTGCTGTGCACCGCTCAGTGATTACTTCGGATCGTCCCTCGGGTAATTTCGACTTGTTCATTGGAATCGCTTCTCTTTATATGTTTATCATTACCGCGCTGATTGCAGTTATTGATTCATCAGTCTAATCAGTCGCAGCGCGCTCGCTCAGTAATGAATGGACGCAGTCAATCCAGCTGCTTCCATCTGGAGCTGCGCTTCCGTCCGCAATCCGGGCTCTGGTTTGTTGCGCCTGCGGAACAGAAAGTCCTCAAAGCTGGAGCAACGTGACAGAAGCGTTTTGGAGATTTTTACAAACATATCTGCGCCACTCTCTGACGGCTGTATTTCAGTGGATAACAAATCATTTAGTCCTCTTATATGCAGAACAGTCATGATCCATAAGACCAACTTTTAGGTTGCCAGGTTGTAGAAAATCCCCCTCTGAGGTTAAACTTGCCTAAAATGGACTACTAAGAGCTGCATGACGTCTGGACCAGAATCTATTAAGACTTAGACCTGGTTGATGCAACAACCTCACCTGATGCTGCAATATCACTCATATCTGAGGATGACTGAATGTGAGAAAGTTGTTTTTATTTATCATGTAACAACATTGGTGAGTTTGAAAAGCTGTTGATCTGCGTTTAACACCTAAAAATCTAGAGAATATTATTGTAAAACTGAAAAACTGAAATGCTTTTGTTACGTTTTCAAGTTCTGTCCTCCTTTTGAGGAATGACGGTTTCTCCTGTCTTTACCTGACTGTGTGTTTTCTTCTTGGTACTTATGCAGTTAAAGCCTAAATCTTGTAATCCATGAGTTAATTGGCTACTTAAGAGTTGCGTGCTGTCTGATTAATCATCAACTCTGCAGTTAAAATTATCGATAAAGATTATCTCTCCCATTTTTTTATGTTTAATGAATTGCAGTTACAACTGTTTAAAAGGGATTTCCCCAAACCTGGCAACCTAGAATTTGCTTTTTATTAATAGCACAGGATTGATCTGTAAAGTACCAGTGAATTATTTATTACCCATTAATTAAGTAGCTTTTAAACTCTTTGCACGTCCCATTAAAAGGTGATGCCAGTATATTTAAGGTAAAGGTCGCTTCTTGTTATTAGGATGCGTTGTGTTTATATTCAAGTTTTGTTAAAAGTCAGAATCTGTTTGTTGCAGATGTTTTGCAATTTGTAACATTCAGCACTAATGAGAGTATTTTTTCGATTTCTGGCAGTAAAACTGCTGAAAACACTCAAATCACACACTTTATCCACTTCCATTCCAATCTTTGGTGCCTAAAGTACACGGTGAATGAAATTTAGTTCTCATGAAGGATCAGTATTGTTTTGGTTTTTATCTTCATGAAACAAAAACACACCCTGTAAACTATATCATAAAGATATTCAGATTGTAAATAAAGAGACAGTTTGCTTGTCTGCACGTGTTTTTTCTTTCCAACAAGCCATTAAGGAAGCAGCATCCCATCATCTGGAACATCTAGTTACAGGAGTATGTACTCACATCTCAGTGGCCACAGTGGAAAAACACTGTGATAAACAACTTTTGATAGCCTCATGTTTTTTCTTTGCTTGTTAGTGCAAAATTCATGAGAAACTGTCAAATATGAAAGGCTTGTCAGCAGTTAGTTTTCTAAATTATTGAAGCAGCTTGTTCTGTGTCGCTTACAAGGTAACACAGCTATGCAACGACTATTCTACGTTATGATATTATTAAATTTCATCTTGTTCCACCAGATTATAACACTGATATAAACTCTCGGAGATAAAAGCACAAATTCACGACTTCATTACCAAACGCTAAAGAACAAATGCACAGATTTCTAATTATGTAAGCTGTTTTATCTGAGTTTCAGTGTATGTTTTTTTTTTCTCACCTCTTGGAGCATTTATAGGCTAAACATATCTGTTTTCTTCCCAGGAGCTTTCTCACTTGGACAAATAATAAATAACACGATTAGAGACAGGAACAGCATAATAGTGTTTATCAAAACAACGTTAAATTCCCGTCTTAATGGTCCACAGTCTTAATTATTGAACTGACGAGGGCCACAGCAGGATGAATAAATAATCCAGGTTGTAATAAAAGTCTACCTTTTTTTCACTCGGTCAGTCTCATGAGCTCACAGGGCCATGAATTATTCTGTTCTCCCCCCAAACCGTGATCCATCCAGATCGGGGTGGGCAGCAGGATTTGATTAACCCTCCTCTGGTGTTGCAGTGATAGACTCAGGATCCAGAGAGTGATTCAGTCTCGGTAAATGCAGAGTCACAGCCCTGTTTAAAACCCAAATAACAAATAAATCAAAATGAATTTTGCTCTGGTATATCTTTGGAATAAAACAGGTAATTACTGGGTGGGGGTGTAACGTCGCTCGCAGTGGCTGGAAACTCTTGCAGGGCAGATGAGATGCTGCTGTTTGTTGGTGTTCTGTATCTCATATTTATGGCCGTGAAGCTCCTGTTAGCGAGGTGATGCAGTGCAGGCTGAGGGAACCGAGCTAACGGGGCTCCTAATGAAAGCATCCCGAGAGCTGCAACTCAGCACAAACAAACAAGATCTTTAGCAGTATTCAGTTTCTCAGCATGTGTGACAAGTATCTTATGGAGCTCAGACTGAAATGTTTGTGATTTTATTTTTAATCACATGTAGATTTACAGACACATGTAAACATGGAACTGGACATACAACCAGTATATCAATGCAGTTAATTAAAACACAGTTTAGAATCATGCACATATGCCACCAGGCAGGCGGCAGAAGGCAGGTTTTCTCTTCGCAAGGCAAACACAAATTTCCTTAAACATGCACTAGTATACAGAGCAATGAAAGCATGGAATTCCTTACCACTGACAATGACTAAATTAACAATGAAATCAATGTTTAAAAAACAAATAAGGAAACATCTTGGAAAATTATATTAGTAGGATGTCATGTATTATGGGATTGTAGTTTGATTGGTTGGTTGTTTTGTTTCTCTTTTTGTTTGCTTTGTTTTTGTTTGATGCACAGTATTTTGTGTGTGTGTGTGTGTTTAATGTTGCTATTCTGAATAAGTCTTTTATTTTTTTATCCGTGACAATTTTAATATTTAATGTGTGTTTTTACACGTGCTGATTCCGTGGATCAGGATATCTACTGTATGTTTTTCTGTATCTATATTAAATACGGACCCCAGGAAGACTAGCTCTGCTTTAGGGCACAGCTAATGGGGATCCAAGGAAATAAACAAATAAACAACAGGTTTGTTCTGATAAATGAATCAAAAAGAGCCTCTCTACATGTTTAAATATTTGTGAATTTTACACATCGCAGACAGATTATAATCTGGTTGTCCTAAATAAAAGTATATACTGTTTTACTTTCTTCTTGTGAAGGGCTCATAGCATGGATGGAATGTGGTCTCAGTTAAAACTTAAAATGCAAGTCTCCTTCAAAAACTATCCAAAGCATACTGCAGGATTTGTGCAAAATTAAAATGCCTTTATTTTACATGATAAAATGCATTTAAACCGCTATTAGCATAGGTCGTCACCGGGGTCATCGTCAGCAGTAGCTAACACACCTATGTTGTGCTTCACTAATTAGTTGAGAGGTATTCTTGTTCTCTAATGTGTAAGCTTATTGGTCAAAAACAAAGTAATGCATCGCCAATCAAAAGGAGAAAAAAGGAGGGCAAAGGGCATAGAAGGAAGAGAAGAGGAGAGAGAGGAAACGAAAGCAGGGTTAAATCTCAGTGATTACACAAAAGATAAGCATATCATGGACATTGAAAGTCAAGGTGGGCCTAATCCTATCACCATGTAGGCCTACACAGAATAAGATCTATAACCTGGTCCACATTCCTCTGTTCACATAAGCACATATTGACTACAAAACCATTATCAGTTCAGTATATTAATTATCACAGTTTTTATCAGGGCCCAACCAATATGTGATTTTGGGGGCGATGCTCATACCAATACTGGGGAGCCAGAAAATTCTGATATCAAACATCTCTCTCTCTCTCTGGACTGAATGTGGTTATCCAAACATCAGTACTCTGAGCAGTAAGCGCTTCACTCATTACTTATTAAAAAGTGGACAGCCCTCTGCTGGACAAACTATGTAATTACACCTTTTAAATCACTAAACCAAGGATTTTTCCCCATGCTTTAAAAACTCTTTTAATATTGGCGCATATTGGTAAACATAAATGCCAACATCTGCGATAGGCCGATACTGACCGATAATATCCAATCAAGGCGGTACATCAGTTGGGTCCTAATTTTAAAATAATTACAGAAGAAATATCTCACATTGTTGGGGTTCAGGTATTTCATTGCTCTAAATTTTACAGTACAAAACGGTCTCACACTGAGGTCATGTTTGTAAGCGGTCACCTCCTCTAGAGTCCTTTTCAGTGACTCCTAAGACCCTGACTTTCAGTGTAGGGTTGCCATGTCCATTAGACAAAATGCAGTGCCACTGTGTAATCCACATTCTCTGTGCAGAAGGCATTTTTATGTTCTGCAACTCGTTCTTTTTAGTCCTTTTTTGTTTATTGTGCATGGAAGGAAACCACAAAGGCACTGCAGTCTGAATAACGTGTGTGGTGCAATTAGCAAAGTGTCTCATTTGATATGTGCAAAATATACTGCCATTTGATTTTCACAGCATTATCACAATGATTGCAACTTCCACATTTAAAAGTCCACTCGTTGTCTTTAGAGACTTTTCAATTCTATTCAAGAGCAGTTTTGTTTGACCTGCAAACATTTTCGGTACATTTTCTCTCATGTTGCACAAGAAGATGAGAAATGTTTTGTATCTATCTTTCACACATCCCACATAAATGTACAGATGCACATTTTTCTTTTTATGCTATCTTTAGACGCGTGCTCGCACATATCCTCATTGCACAGAAGGGTGAGAATGACACATTACAGGCAGGAAAAAACACCTTAAAGCCAATACATCTCTTTGTAAACAAAGCTTGCGGTTAGGAAGCACTGTGTTACCAGCAGATGAGAGGATCCATCTGTGAGTGCACCTTACTGTTGTGTGCTACACGTTACATAACCCAAACATCAACAAGAAAATAATTAAACGAAACAGTAATGTTAGAAAAGTTAGCTGGTGGTGTTCCAGTGGATCTGATTATCGGTGGAACACAGTCGTCATACGTTGGGAAGTGGTGGTAGATGTTACATTATGAGCCAAGTTAGGGCAGGAAGTATGAGTCCTGGGCGTGGGGCCATGGATCCGTCTGGCCCGCTGTCCTGCCTGGCAACACTGCAACTCTTCACAAATGTAAATGTAACTGCAGGTGGTCCCAACAGTACAGTCACCTTTCCTGTATTATAAATGTGGACTTTTATTAGAGTTCAAATGTGTGTGTGTGGCCAGTTCGTATGCTTCATACTGAGATAGCACTTCTTGTGTTTTTACCGTTGCATCTCTCACAGGCTCTGGAAGAAGTCGTTACCCAAAGAGTCCAGAGGGGGCTCGGCCTGTGCTTGTAGAACTGGGGTTACAGTATCGTAACCTTTTTGTCAGCATGAACAATTGACATTTTCTCTTGTTGTTATCCCTCTTTTGTGCATATATATTGACAAAATCCAGCAGAGTAACAAGCTGCAAGCTGCAAAAGCAATTCAGCCTTTACAAATAATGCATAGTCTCACCATCACAACTGATTTCTATCAAGTGGGGCATTAAATATGTTTGTCCAACCTTTTGCTGCAAGTAACACTTAAGGCCCTTTACACTGTGCAGTTTGGATTGTTCCAGGTCAAACTGACAGTTGTGAGATAATCTTCTTTGGGAAAATCTTTCTCAGTGTTATACCACTTAGACTGTGGCAGCTTTAGTGCCCTAGACAAGTGAGGAAACTGCTTTTAGCTACTACACTTGACACTGGAACACTCTGTCCAGTTACATTAGATATGTAAGCTCTGTTGACATTTTAAAAACCAACTGAAGACCTAATTATTCAGCCAAGCATTTGGTTAATGTATCACATTTTGCTACAATTGTCGCTGCTTTTCTTTGCTTTTTTATTGGGTCTTTTATTCTGTTTTTATTAAGTTATTATTTTCTTCTTGCATTGTTTTACATTGTGTTTTGTTTGTATGTGTTACTGTAAAGCACTGAGCCACATGTTATGCATTAAAGGTGCTGTGGTTACTCTAATAGTGTTAGTACTTTAGGGGGAGAGGCACTGTTCTGAATTTACCATCAAGACTCAACAAGAACTATTAGTACAGCAGCACTGGGTACACACACTTTTATTGACAACCACAGGATCAAGTCAACAGCTACTAGTCTTCCTCTGTGTTCTGCAGTAATGCACCACGGACAACTTACTATGCCACCTACTGGCAAGAGCAAAAATGAGTGCCTTCAAAACATTACAATATTCAAAATTGAAGCATAACACAGTGTTAAATTATTTAAAGAAACATTTTACAGATGCCACATCAGTCAGAAACGATTGATTTAGGTCACAGTTCACAGATTACCGATTTGGAGTTTCTATGACCAAAAACAGACTGTTTTTAAATTCCACTAGTGTCAGATTGTTGCTACAATCATATGTACAATCTAACCAGTTAGAATATGACATGATAAAATGATGCAGAATACACTGGTGAGTAAACTAAAATATATATTTACCTCACTTTGCAAAATCATCATTTTATGATTCAAAATCAGTATCATACAATTTAATAAAGATACAGATCTAGACTTTAAATACCCATCTGGCGCACTGTGACATGCAATGAGGTTTATTTTCATGGTCTAGAAGCACCCAATTGCTGCAACAGTTACTTTAATGTGTGCTAAATATTTCCTCCTTTTCGGAGTTTCTTAAATTATAAGATTAAATAATTCAAAAAAATTAATATTCATTTAATTAACAATTACATAGTTATTGAACACAACTTTTCATTCAAGCATATTTGATTTAATTTGTAATTCACTTCTATCACACTGCTTGCAATAAATGATATTAAGTCAAGTTTCTTTTTGTCGCCATTCATCACAAGTCTCACAGGACTTTACAGGGTTTAACGCCATCAATCATGAAGCAGCACTGTGTGAAACTGTAACGCAGCAAAATACAACCCAACCAGGAAAAAGTGTAGTGCAAGAAGACAAAACAATCGATGAAAGATGATATAACTCCCAAGAAGGGCTATGTTTGTCT
This sequence comes from Naso thynnoides, assembly GCA_029783665.1. Classification (NCBI taxonomy): domain Eukaryota; kingdom Metazoa; phylum Chordata; class Actinopteri; order Acanthuriformes; family Acanthuridae; genus Naso; species Naso thynnoides. The sequence goes on along the minus strand of JAQLOL010000002.1, from coordinate 21,702,084 downwards.
TCTTAAAGACCTTTTATGCACAGTGTTAAGACAAATGTAAACAGTCGATAAACCTACAGAGCTTCGTGTTGGCTCAGTTTTTGGCAGCAAAGCATATTTCAGTTTGAACAAATGGCCACACAAAAATGCCAAAAATCGGGATGGTTCTGAATTCTTAAATACAGTTTACTGCTTTCCTTCTCTTGTACATTTTATAAATGGTAACTGATTATTTTTGAGTTTTGCATTGTTGGTCAAACATAGCCAGCAGGTTACTTTGGTGTCAGTTAGTGATGAGATGATTTCACAGTTTTGGAATATTCCATTTACAAAACAAGATAATGTTAATACTAAGGTTGGGATTTTTGAGAGAACAATACACATAAAGTTCTAAAGAAAATAAAAGATTAAAAATTAGCTGGGAAAAGGAACAAGTAAGCAATATGTGGTTTCTTTTTGCTAATTGAATTATATAAAATATCGGCATATTTGTTAAAACAACAGATTCTAATTACAGAAATGTTTATACCATCATTAAAAACACCCATAATTACATTTAAAATATTATTTCTTCACTTAATATTTTGGCTCACATTGATTCCTGCAATATAAAATTACAATTTTTATTGAATTGGGCAGACACAGACACAGTGTTGCTTAGAGCTGGTGTCAGGGGGGAGGGGGTATTCAACACATACTTTGTCAGTAATTCATCGTCTGCAATTTTTTGTGTCCAAATACTTTTTTATAATATTACAAAGATTAACAAATAGTGCTGTTTTTTTACCTTCTTGTCTGTTGTTGGTCATTAGCCTGGGTGGATGGATGGATGGATGGATGGATGGATGGATGTTGATGTGTTGATGATGTGTGTTCAGTCTCATTCTTTTACACCCCAATTACAACTGGCATTAATATGCAATCTTTATCCGGATAAGGAAAAACGCATGTTAATGCAAGGTGTAAATGCCTCGTCATCAGATTGTGATCAGATCTGCCAGACCCCATCTGAGGGTAGTCTGGCTTGCATTATGTTCAGATCACACGTAGATATAAATGCAATCAGAAAATCGCTGGCATTAGGCTTGTTGCAGCCCGCAGTGGTCAGTGTTGCTGATGGGCAGCACCGGCTCCACTGTCATTTTGCCTTTTTAAAAACTCTGTGCTCTGAGATGGACAGATGCCACAACCAACATTACATCCTGCATCCAGCTGAGTCGCCGCACAGAGTTGATGAAGACACAGTGACATTTCACTTTAATATAGCGAGAGTAACTAGCAGATGGCAGAGGACTAGTTGTCAAAGTGAAATGCAAAAAGCAGCTACTTTGGAAAATTTCAGACTATTAGAGAACTTGTAGCTTAAGTGAATGAGGAGTTTGTCACCTGTCTTCTGCAGTCAGCTCATATTTAGGTGCCCTTCTCGTTCCATTACTTTCACAGACAGTATAAAACTACTTCCAGACATACTTAAATTTAATCCGATGACAACAAATGAAAATGGCTGCTGTTTTGCTCTACAAACATGTTGTTAATGATTCATAGCGGTAAAATAAAGTGCGCAGTTGGCATACCGCCAACTGCGCACTTTATTTTCTGTGATTAGCCAACTTCAAAATAAAAGTCAACACATTTCACGTGCAAGAGTATATCAGCAATCGCCAGTGGGTGGGCTGACAGTGGCCAGTTCGAAAATTTAAACATATTGCCCAACCCTATAGCCATTGATGTCAACATCCAAGTGATCGACTAGCATTGAATTTGAACAAAATTTTCATCACATCATCAGTATAAGAGACCTGAGAGAGATCAAGAGGCATCAGTGTCATGATGAAGACTTAGCGTGTTGTCGTTGTTCTGCTGAGTCTCACCTCAGTGTGCCAGCCCGCGCCACTGGTCTGTGAGGAGCTGCTGAAGCCAGTGGTAACAGCTCCAAATGTAAGAGGTTTTTTAAATTGATAAAGAACTTTTTTTTTCTTTCTTTAAAAATGATTTGTAACGGGGCGCCCGGTGGCTCGGTCGGTGGAGCAGGCGCCCCATGTACAGAGGCTGTGTCCTCGTGCAGCGGACCCGGGTTCGATTCCACCTGTGGTCTTTTGCTGTGTGTTGTTCCCCCTCTCTCTGCCCTGTTTCCTGTAGACTCTTCAGCTGTCCTGTATATAAAGGCACAAAAGCCCAAAAAATATCTAAAAAAAATAAAAAATAAAAAATGATTTGTTTGGCAAAACAAGACAGAGAACCTGTAATTTTTTTTCTTTTTTTTCTGAATTGTGTTTTGGGGAACATATTCCAACCAAACAGATTTAGGTTACTGCTAAACATACACAAATGAAATTAACTAAGCAAACAAAATTTTCTTCTTTTGATGTTTCAGTTGACTGGGACTTGAATATAGTGGGTTTCACTACCCTAACCTAACAACAGCATCCCTGATCTTGCCTATAATAGCCTTTTTTGTTTAATACACGTGCACTGCTGTCTGTGTTTGTGTTCCTCTTGGTGTTATCTTTTTGTTGAAAAAAAAGCTGATTTTAGG
>JAQLOL010000002.1:21663236-21690555 GCA_029783665.1 Naso thynnoides | reverse complement strand
TATATTAAATTGTTTTGATAAAAGTATAATTTATTAATTTTCAAAGGCTTTTACAAATGCATAAAGTCAATATATCCCACATTTTATTTTCTGATTAATTATCAAATAGTGGATTATGTAGCGATGGAGACTCTCTTAGATCGTCATATGCTTTGATAATTTGATTTTAAGACCAATGTTCTCATTGTGTGTGTGTGTGTGTGTTTTGTTTCAGACAAGTGTGTGTTTTCGAACTCTAATTAGACCAGCTGTTCTTTTGTCCTGGATAAATAGGAGCTGGGATATGTTTCTATTTTGGCCAACTTGTGTTCAGCAATAAGCATAAATTGTAAAGAAGAAGAAGATAAGAAGAAGAGAAAGCCTAGCTCAAGACCTATGTAAAACCACACTTGTTTTTACACTGTTGTTTTGTTTGAATTTAAAAGTCCAAATTAAGTGCTAACTAGTGCACTTTAGAGGAGCTAACAGGAAGAATTTGTTTACCTTGGACAGCTTGATTAACTGTAGCCCTCTGTTTCTAGTCTTTATGCTAAATCTGAGCTAAATGGCTGTTAGCTGCAGCTTGGTATTTACTGCAAAGACATGAGAGTTTTGTCTTCTCAATAAACTGTGAGAAGTTAGCACATATCCCAAATGTCACACTACAGGCTCTTTATATTTCATTGGTTTGTTTTTTGGTTTGTTTGCTTTTTGTTGTTGCTGTTGTTTTTTCTGGCCTCTTGTGCACATCAAAACAAACTGTAAACATAATCGACATTTTACCATCTCAGGAAGATGTTTAAGTAATTGTGCTAATAACTGGTTGTTATTCAATCATTCAACGACCCGGTGTGACATTATTATTCATACAGTCACGCTGTTCTTCAAATGTAAATCCGATATTTACTCTCTTTCAGTTTACCAGCTAGTTTCTTACTTTATCAGTTGTAACAAAGAACATGTTATGGGCCTACAAAACATCCCTGTAAAACCAAATTAAGAAGCCTTAAAGCAACACTGTGTAACCTCTGGAGAAAGACTTGTTAAGACAATTACAGTTACAAAATGCAAAGGCCCTTCTAACAAAAGCAAAGTCATTTCCAGGCTTAAAAATAAAGGCCCAGTTCACACTCATGCAAATCAAGCATAATTATAGAGATCTAAGCAATTTAAATTGAACAAATATGCTTAATTAGATATCATTCATGTGTTAGTTGTCTTGTTGGTTGTTACCAACTTGCTAAGTACTCTGCTGCAAAGCAAAACAGATTTTAACTACTTTGTGCGTTCTGTCATTCTAATGAAAATTATTGCACTTAATTTAGAGTTATTTCTAAACTATTTTGAAGGTGCATGCAGACTTTATTTATTTATTTATTATTTTTGAAAATAAACATTAAACAGAGATCTTGCATGAATTTAAACTTTGAATCTCAAGGTAACCTTTAGAAGAAAGTTGGCTGGAAATGTCACATCTGTGTTTACCTTCTCTCTCTTCCTGTCACGAAAAAAGGCCGTGCACGCTGGAAATAGAAAGAGATATTTTGTTATTTTATGCACTGCAGCGTCTCAAATGGTAAAAAGTAAACACTGGCTGAGCAGACTTTCTCCCTCTGACCAAACCCTCCTCCAATTATTTCCGTGTCTCTCCTGTCCTCTATTTTCATTTGTTACATCCTCTGTGACCTTTCTATTGGATGTTGCAGCAGTCAAACGTCAGTGTGAGAATATCATTGATAGAAGGATGGAGGTTATTACCAGCAGTTGTCTTGAAGAGGGCTTTAATCCCCCAGAAAGCTTAGGCCAGAGCGTGGCTGCTGGAGTTGACTTAATTACTGACCGAGCCTAATTGGCTCTTTGTCTGGGCTGTGATGAAAGCAGAATGTGACACTTAAGGCTAGACTTCCTCTGCCGTCTGCCCTTTGTGTCAGTCCTATTAACCTTTCCCTTACACCTTCTCCCCTGCCTTTTTATGTTCAATTAAAGGCACTATTCAAATGAGCCAAAGTAGTAAGACTAAGAGCTTTGTCATGAGTTTAATAATTGCACCCTAAATTACTAACACAGGCTGAGCAGGCAGCAAAAAGTGTGAAATCCTCTGTAATGGTAATTTCTTTGGGTTGCTTAATAGTTTGCTTTGCAACAAATCTAAGCTTGAATTTGTTGCTCATGATTTATGTATGTGTGAAATATGGGCATGCTTGTTTGTGAGTGTGAAAGATAATGCAACTTTCAGGCGTGGCAGGCATTGGATCTAGACTTAATTAGTTGTGTGTGTCAGCAAAACGGTAAAAAATTTCAATAATAACATTGCATATTCAGAGGGAACAATACTTTACAAGAAAGCTAAAATCTGCAAAGTAAAGCTGTGCTCTGTGTTTGCCCTTTGGGATACTGTGAGCTTTGGTGCGTGTTGTCTGTACTGTGTAATTAATCATACCACATAACTGCATTCACAGAGTCCCCTTTGGTTAATTGGACTGCAGCTGCCGAATGGACTAAGTGATGATTTATTTAGCAGGCAGGTGGAACGCCACCCCGCACCCCCCACCTTCCAGGTACCAAGGATGGATGGCTCACTCCTGCACCCAGCTTCTCCCCGCGCTCCTCCATCCCTCAGGCCAATCGACTCTGAGGGCACATTAACAAGACAAGCTTCAGGGCGACAAAATGAGAGGAGGAAAGGTACAGTGGAATCAATTTTCCCTCTTTTTGCCGCACTAAAGACTCGTACTGGTAAGAGCAGGAGAACAGAAAAGGATATTGACAATCTGTAGGAAGTTTAACAAGTGAACTTCCTCGCAGTGCCTCTTGGCAAGTGGAAACAAACAGCAGAGCCAGCCGAAGGTGAAGCCCTGAAGACGTTTGCTGCCCTCCCTACTTCATGGGTCTCTGTTTCATTTTCTGTCCATGCTGCGAGGCACATTGGTGGTAACTCTATAATTTCAGGCTTGTTGGCGAGCTGGGCCGCTGTGCCAGGCTGTGTTGCACTGTTTTATCTGAGGTTAGGGTTTTGTGGGCCCACAGAGTGAAGTAAAGTGTGTGCGGTTAAGACAAAGACGTCCTTTACAGGTGGAGTGACCAACTGTGAAGAGCTGTAATTTAAGCGTCTGGTGGACCAGAAGCAACAGCCAATAGCACTTGACATTAAGGTTAAAACACTCAGTAGTGCAGTATTCTCATAAATTAGAGTAATTTTATTGGGTGGAAAAATAATGACATAGTTTTTATTCATTAATTCAAGAAAAAAATAACCCATCAAAAAAATTAACGCAGATTAATCAGGCTCAATGATCCTCCTTGACCCTTTATGTCAATGAACATACAACACAGAAAGAGTAGTTTGTAAAGTGGAAGAACTTGGCCCATGAATGTAAAATTTACATTTAAAAACAGCCAGATGGAACTGTCGCAGGGAGCACCATTCTGTGCCAATTAAGAGGAATTTTCATACCACTGGATCACTTAAGTCCATAATATCACCTTTATGTGGAGTATTGAGTAGTGAGGCTGGTGATCTGACCAGGCACAGCATCTGGCGCCGCCATGAGCAGCCAGTTTCCTCAAATAGACTCAAACAGACGTTCAGACTCAGACTAAGTGAACCTGTTAATCTTCAAAGTTTAGAACAACTGTTTGTTTATTTATTCACTGACTAAAATCCATTTGAACTGAAATGTATTTAAATGGGAAATATTGATATCTGATTCATTTAAAGGTCCTTTGGACAAGTTCAAACCATCACTACGGAAAAACCTTGTTATGCTATTGGCTCACAAGCCATTGGCCTTCTTTGACAGAAGTAAACAAATAATCCCTATAAAACCAGATTTTTTTAAAAGATTATTAATTCACAATCATTTTGGGGGGCAATACTTTTATTATGCATCTTTCTAATAACTCTGTGGTTTTATTCTTCTTTTTATTATTCATCTACATCTGTACATCTACAGATGAAATTTAGCAATTGCACTAATTCCGGCATATTTACATGGATGCTCACTGCTGATAAGTTGATGATAAGTTGAAATGTGCATTGTCCTAAGTCAATAAACTCAATAAATAAATAAAAATATAAATGCTACCAATATATCCTTTAAGTGAATTAGTCACAATTAATGTAAATAATTAGATTACTTTCAATCACTCACTCAATTGACAATTTTTACTGTTACTGTAATGTCAGACATCTAACATATACTGTAATGTGATATGACCGTACAAGTGTCTAATGCCAGATTTTATTGTCTCCATTTATTTCCCTGTTCAACCATATGTGACATTTCCCAGATAATCAGTCAGAATGGAGTCTATAATCTGCAGAAGCAGGGCCACATACATCAACATTAGGAATACCCCTTCTCTCACTGTAGTTTGTTTCAATGCTTCCGGCGTACCATTACCCTGAGATAACCACACTTAAATAGTTAATGCAGCTGTGGGCCCCCATCTGCATTACAAATGGGTCCATCTGTCTCACCTAGACCCCTGCGGGTGGCAGCGCCACAGTCCATCTCCAGCAACTCTAATCATTCATCAATAGACAGCTATCTGACACCCGCTTACACAGGATACAGAACACTGTGATGTGGTCAAGGCCAGAGACGAACATCCTGGTGTCAGAGACGGGATCTGTCAACTGATATCACTCCAGACGCCACTATGGGACTTCCCAGTTACAACAGCTGATTTGCAGTCTCCAAGCACAATCTGCTTATCGAAAAGCTGCCTTTACCTTTTTCACAACCTGTCTAGACACTGAAAAAGGACAAAGAACTCGATGTGCAATTTACCAGATGAATGTATCCTGCAGAAGGGAGGGTCCAAAATTCTGAGTACAAGTGCATTTTTTAAAAAGTTACAGGAAGCCTTTCGTGGCTCTGGAAGGAGGAATGCAAAGTAATATAAGTTGCCTCATGAGGCAGCGTTGATTGGAGCTGAAAATGAAAAAAATCTTGGGGTGTGGAGTCACAGCTAACTACATCTCTGTCACTGCTACTCAGCTCTGCTTGAGGCTACAGCCCGAGGCTACATTAGCTGCAGGCAGTCAAATCAGTGTTCAGTTTTTTCTCCCCTTTCCCGCTTGTTTGCTGGAGTACCTCTTTAAATCTAATTATAGTACAGTATAGATTGTATTGAAAACGAGGTCAACTGAATATACTCTATTCCTTTCTTTTTTTTTTCGTGATATTTTTCAAATGTCAGAGTCTGGCCACTATTTGCTCATGAGAAGTCTGTTTACTCTCATCGAGAGGTAACGCTGCTCTCTTTCCCATCTGCCTGACAGGGGAATGCCCGTCAAAACACGATCAATAAGACAAATCCTGAAGTGACTCAGCTCTGCAGCTGAGCCTTGCACCTGTTCTGTAGAGGAGTTTGTAAACCTTTTATCCCCAACTGTAAAGCCTGGCTCTTATTTGTTGTGCTGGTCATCACATCAAAGTCTGCTGGGAAGAATATGCTCTCTGTTCCCCATGGAAATAAAAAACAGTGATAAAAACCGCATGCAGCTCCCCTCAATAAGCATCCAGCACAGATGCAGTCCAGACCGACCGCTTTTCTCCAGGGACTGCAGCTGCCATGCGGAGATGTGACAGGCCCCAAAACGGGCAGGCGGGCCCCTTCCCTTTTGATCAATCAGTTTGGACAGAGAGGAGTAGCGTGAATTCTAAAACTCCAGATGCACCGTCACCAAGGTGACTCTCATCACCCCTCCCAGCCGCTCTGCACACGTGCTCATCTGCCAGAGTGACAGAGCTCCTTGGCTTTCTCTACTTAAGTTGGATTTGGACCCGGTGAGGGTCTGTGGAATTAGGCAATAAGTTAATTTAGCTGTTTCTGATTGTCATTTCTAGAGGACAGGCTTTAAATCGCTGGACACTATATATTTTATGAGGATTAATGAGGAAAAGGAGACACATGCAAAACTGTGTTGCTTGAAAGTCTTACTTGGGAAATGTCTTTTGAAATCAGCAAATTCCTTTGGGCTGTGAACGGATTGCTTTGATTGGATGAGCTGTCTAAGAACCTACGGTGATTTGAACATGAATGAGTTATTAAGTCACACGAACTGCGTTGCCTTTACTTCTCAGTGGCAGCAAACCTGCTACCCCTTCACATTCAGGTGAGGAATCAGTTGAGCGGGTTTCCTTGGGGTAACACTACCCTCTGCTGGACATCGCTCTAATGTGCCTGGTTGCCAGGAGACATGTCTGACAACCACAGCTGAGGTGTGTGTTGTCACTGAAGGTACATGAAAATCAACACAGCAACACTTCAGCAGAGATTCACGTCTCCAAGGAAAATCTGTTGATGGTGGGGGCAGAAGGCGCTGCTTGTTGTTTTTCCTCCGACATAAATAAACAGTGAGAAATGCTCCTCACTTGACATATGCATTCACATGTATCACCACAAGATGGTGTAATATCTCAAAGATAGCTCATGTTGGGCTGCAAAATCTAATGTCCGTCTGCCACCTAATGGTAAAGAGAGCAGACTGCAATTTATTAACTATGATTACAGATCCATACTCTGCAGTTACAGGAACCAAAAGAGTTCAACCTAATGGGAGACAGCTTCTAAAACAAAGCTGACCTTTATTTTCATGAGGGCACACAATAACACATATATAGCAGTGTTTTAAACATACATATTTAAAAAACTTCTGCAGTTCACATTTTTCACTCTCACTGCCCTCTGACATCCCTGTTGAGGCAACAGGCAAAAAGAGTTTGGCTGCAGAGACGAAAAAAATTATAGTATTAAAGCCAAAGAGCTGAAGGGTATTTTGTCATGCCATAGCTTCACAGCATGCATGATTCTTTACAATAATACACATGTATTGGACTGGATGTGTTTAAAATGATTACAGTGAATCAGAGGAAAAAAATTAGTGAGAGAATATATTTTCAATTTGAGCTTTTGATTCCAATAGTTGAAACAAATAAATAAAAGTAAAACAAAATCTAAAAAGAGTGACCTATTGGCATTCTAAGGCTGTTGTTGCCAAAGGAAGTTTCAAATATGGCACTGTTTTCACCCTTAGAAATTTCACAGGCTTGAGTCACAGTATGACTGATGCACCCGCTGGATCTCTGTCCAAAACTCTCAGGATGTGGATATGAAACTATTTGAAAGGGAGAGTGGGACGTTGACTCAGTGACCGATGTACGGAGGTGAAATTAGGTAGTGTAAGAACTCCCATTATCCCCTGCTTATAAGAGTATCGCATAAATACAGTGCTGTGTTCACTAAACAAGGAGCACGCGCTACTTCCTGTGTTTGTGTGAGTCAGATACTACTCATGAGCGGGACTGAATCAGCCGGGCCCCATCCCCCGCCCACTAACCTCCATCCGCCCCCTCGCAGAACTATAAAAGACACCCACACACATATTCCCATCTCCGCCCACCTTGCCTTTCAACTGCTCCCACACTTTTCCTCTCCCCTCCTCGTGGATTCTCTCTCTCTCTTTCACTCCAGCTCGTTTTTTTCCTCCCTTTATCTCCTCTTAAGAGGACGAGAGGGAGGATGTGAGTGGCGTGTGTGTATGTGTGTGTTAGTCATGTTCAGGCTCATCCAGGGCCAACAGCAGCACAAGCAGGGGGAAACCCAGGCGCAGGCAGGAATAGGATGTTTTGTCCACATCTGTTAGTCGGTTTGGCTGCAGCACTCTTGCGGTTTACACAGCGCCTAAAAATGGATTGCTAGAATGAGCTAGAGAGCGTGCTGGAGGGGAAGACGGATGAGCATATAGGAGGAGAGGAGGGTGAGGAGGGGAAAGGGCAGGAGGACATAGGTGGGGGGAGGGGTGGGCATGTCAAAGTGGGCCAAGACCCCCCCGGTGGCTAATAGGATTCTGTCTGCCCTGAGCTGCTGCAGAGTTCACGAGCCAGGAGACGGGCTCTGAAGAGTGTGTCTGATGTGGAAGTGTTTGTCTCCTGTAAGATTTGATTAGCATTTCAATTCCAAAGCGACTCACGGGTTTGTTTGGCGGTTTTCTCGTGCCACAAGATCTGGTTATTCTGGTACAGAAAGCATTTATACATTAAGAGCAACAGTCTAATTTAAGCATAACTTTGGTTTAAAATTACTGGCTGATGCAAATTTATTTCATGACGCCGGTATAAATCTTCAGGATGAATCTGATCCATAAAATGCAAGAGGAAAACAAAGTGACCACAGTGAGCATTCGAACAGTTGGAGTATTGTTTGAGAAGGAATTTCAGCAAAATCTTGATGTTTTCTAACATCATTTTCAACTGATTTTATTTTCTCATGAAAATGGCAATTTTTCGCTTGGTTCCATCCTTTAAAAATGATTCCGCCCTTGAAACTGACATAGGAAGAAGTGACTTGAGTCCAACTTGCTGATATGACCCACATCCATACAGCGATACTCTGTACTGTGCAGCATTTGCTTGTTCGGAAACATCACAATTAGGCTGGAAAATGCGTATAAAATGATTATAAATGCTCTGAGAGAGCTTTAGAACTTTTTTGAGGTGAACTTGCTCTCAAATTTGAAGACCATCCTGTTGATAAATGACAAGATCAAACCCTGCTCTGCTCCGTTATCAGTTTGTGTCCGCAATGATTTTGCAGTTTGTTTAGCTTCACGTGTAATGCCAACATTTGTTTAGCATCATCTCTGATCAGTCACATTATCCAGTGCTCCCATCGGTCTCCAGGTGGTGCCAGTGGTTGAGAAGGACGACATTCCTCACACACGCACACACGCACACTCAGTGGACCTACTTCCCTGCCTCCATCCACATACTGAGGGGCTGGGTATATGGCAGAGAAGTGTGAGTGTGTGGGGGATGGGGCTGAAGTAGTTGTGGAAGATAGGGAGGAAGGAAGTGAATAGAGTGAGAAATGGGGGTGGGGGGGGGGGGGTGGCATGCAAGGCAAGCACATGCTGAGCAGAACATTGGACTCATTGAGAAAAGCGCTCTCTCCATTCATGCTCCATCTAGGCGCCTTTTCTCCAAAGTCCCACTCTTCTCATCATGTACGTACAGTTTATTGATATCTCTCTGCTATCTGCAAATGGATGTGCCAATTTTTATTTTTATTTATTTTTTTATTTTTTTAAATCTGAAATTATTTGAGGAAAATCCTGACAAACCAGACGGAGTGGAGAAATCAGTACAGATGCCGGTGAATGCAATGTTTCAAGAACCGTCAGGTCCCTCTACATTCTTCAGTATCTGTTTTCAATTGCATGGTAGAGACAACCCATCAACTCCAGATGGGTCGGTCATTTACATCAGAAACCCTCGTGTGAAAGTACTCGGAGGTGGTTTGATTAGAGCACAGTCTCTTTAGCAACTTACCCTGTCTATGCTACAGACATCTGACGTCTTTTTCAAATGCTAAATGGTCAAATCAAAACTAGGCGGGAGCAGCACAGAGGGTCCACCTATAGGCTTTATGTTTATATGAATGAAAAGTAGCTTTTGACCCAGATCCACAATCAGAAACATATGATGTAATGCAGCACAGGGGCACATAAACTTGTTGCAGAAACTACTTTATACTTACACATGATGTTATGCAGTGATTGTGGTTCTTAATGAACTTAAAAAACTTGTACAAACTAAACTTTACTGTTATGTTGTTAAACATATCAGATATTAATTAGCTGCACAGTTTTAATTAAACAGAAAGCAAATAAACAAAAACAAAACAAGAGCATAATAAGGATTTGCTTTTATGCTCTTTATTTGGTCTAATTTCAGTCTAATTTCCAAATTCTTCCCTCTTTTTTCAGCCCTTCAGAGTCATTAAAACTTTAACCAATTTGTTCTACTTTCATAAGTCAGTTAAGTCACTGAGAGGCCGACTTGTAAGAGTTTTTTTGTTTGTTCGTTTGTTTTAAGACATTTAACCTGTATTTAATTTTGAAAGCTTCATTGTTTACAAACCTGTGCTTTAAAAAAGCTCAGTTTTAAAAAGCAACAAAAAAAACTATTAAATGTGCTACAAATCAGAATTAAACAGATTCTAAAATCATTAAGTAAAACTTTTTAAAAGGCAAGTAGGCTACATAAATCAGATAAAACATGTTGTGCTAGAAAAAAGCTACGTAGCACCTTTAAAAACACAAGAGCTGTCTAAAACCACAAAAACATAAGAGACCAATCTGAAACAATAACTTTAAAATGTTCGTATGCCATGATTCTAAAATACTAATTCCAAAAACTGAGGGTCAAGACCTCAACAAGGGGCAACAAGATAAGCATAACAGGTCATGAGACAATTCACAGGAAGGAAAAGCAGAGAAAAAAACTAGATATTTACTGCAAAAGATTTATTTCCAGACATTTCTCTAATCTCTTTTTTAACTAGAGAATACTACCTGTTGGGGCTTCAGAAAATAAAAATAATAATAATAATAATTAAATTGTCCCTTCTTATTTGATTTTGCTTTTGGACTCACAGGCGTATGCAACAGCTGAAGATTGGTTGAAAGCATACGCTGTTTTATTTTGACATTTAATTTTATTTTGCCAATGGACCAGAGAAGTTGGAGACCATTGTTCTAAAAAGCTCCCAAAACATCAGCATCCACAAGTGACAACAAACAGTTTCTGCAGCAGTAATTTCAACTCACAGAGAGAGAGAGAGAAAGAAAGAGATTACTATCATTTAATTTATTATTTATCTAACTGCAGGAAGTTTTAGGCACAGACAGCAGCAAACATACAGAAAAAAACTCTTTTAACTGGTTATGAACTGTCTTTGGCCATAACTGGTCACAAGTTTTTGTCAAATAAAATTACAAATAAAAAGGTGGTTGTAACTCACTGACAGCTTTATAGACAGATGGTCACTTAAAACATTTTTTGCTGAGGTGTATTTAAAAACAGCTGAATATGAGAAAAGCACTTGTGCTTACAGTAAAAACTTGCAGCAGTCTTTTCTAAAACCACGCCCCAACTTGTTTTCTCCACTTTGAACACCAAGCTGTCTATAGCTTCACATGGATTTTAAAAACGTCTCAAATATATCAATAAAAATCACTGACTGATTACAAATGAAACTAAATATTTAAATTTTTTAAAGATTGTTACTTTATTTAAGTTTTTCATTTTATGTTATGCTCTTGATTCTCGTTTTACCTTATTTTAAACGTACTTTATTAAATTGCCACTTTATAAATTAAGATTGTGGATTATGTGATTATTTATTTATAAAATAAGGGATTATTAGGCATATAGATTATTATTTAGCTTCACTTTGAATAGCTGCAACAATAACAACAAAAAACACACATGGGCTACACACGAATAACACAAAAGCCTATAACACACATGGGCTCTTTCTTTGCATTAAGTATATTAAGTTTTGATACTTTCAAATGTATTTTACTAAATTATCTACTTGTCAAAAATATTATGAAGGCAGGACTTTGTGTGATGAGGCAGGTTTAAATTGTGATACTGCTACTTTACTCAAGAATGTGAGTAATTCCTCCACCACAGTGGAAGATAAGGCTAAGAAGGAAAATCACAAGAGATGCCTTTCCGAGCTTGAAACCGGCTTGTGTTTACATTGGGGGAGGTCAGAGTTCACTCACCATCAACGTGGAAACTGTGGTATGTAGGGTCTGCTCATGAGCAAATGCGCACAACATCAAGTACAGTTTCTCTGAGTGGCAACATATTCTCCCATCGCTGAAAGGCTGTTTTGCAACTTTCAACATGCTTTTTGGAGTTTTGTGAACTAACCTGGGGGAGATGAAGGACCCAGGAGGATGAGGAGGAGGAGGAGGGGGAGGAGGAGGAGGTTGAGCTCCTCTAGTAATGTTGGTGGCCCATTTATCATATCTCCGCCCTCTAGTGTTTCGGCTCCCATGAGGGCGGCTCTTTAAATTGCCCCCAAACTGCTCCTGGCTGGCGCCTTTTTCCCCTTTATCTGCAGGAGACAAGACGCACGTGTTATTTGTAGGACGTCGCCCGAGCAAACTTCTGAATCTGCTGGTAATAATTTAAAAGCTTTTATTTTTTTCTTTAAAAAATATTTTGAAAAAAAAGAAGAGGAAGGAAAAAAAAAACCCAAAACATATCTCTTGTTTTCCAATTCATAACGGGTTTTTTAACGCTGCATGAGCTGGGATTTAGAAGGGGCGGGCTGTGTGTTGTCTGACGAATAAAAGCTGTAGCCTATAGATCGGCGCAAGGCTTTTAACCGGGCACAGCCAGCCAGGCTTAAAGGAAACATTTCGTCTTAAATTCAGAGCTGAGGGTCTAACTGAGCGAGAGAGGTGAGTGCAAGAAATCGCGACGGCGACTGAGTGAAAGTATGCATGCTCGGTGAGCACGGAGCGGCTCGTGAATGCATTTTTACAGAGCCGGAGCTCCGGTGAGAGGAGGCTGCATGCTTGAAATGTGAAGCCAGTCTTTTGTTGCTTTGGCCCGGGCTCCCGCCGCCGCCAACGAACCCGACAACCTCGCCGGCTTGCAATATTTTGCCTTTTCTTTTTTACACAAGTAGCAATGCAAGCTACGCTTAGCCTGCAGATCCTCAGCGAGCACACACCGGTCATTGTGTGTGTGTCGGCGGGGATCCGTCCGCGGCCCCGGCGTGCAGACATGCTGTGGGATAGTTCCATGCGAGGCCCGATTATTGGCCACAACAACGGGCCTCTAAACACGGCGGGGCTCAGTAGGCTTTAGCAGATATGTGTGGCCTACGACCGCCTACGGAGTCCCCGCTACACCATGCAAGCCGGTTTGAAACCACTGCCCCGTTTCTGAGGCACCGTCGACTGTGTAATGGAGCACAGATGAGACAGAAATAGACCTGGAAATAAACGCGGATTAATTGCGTTAAATGCGTTACCGGTGCGCGGTTAGCCCGGTCATTGGTTTGTTGCTGCGGTCAGTGAGTTTAAATGCCCTTGTATTTTCCTGCGCAGCGCGCGCGCGTGTACAGTGTGCTTATATGTGTGTGTGTGTGTGTGTGTGTGTGTGTGTGTGTGTGTGTGTGCCTAAACTCGACGCCATGTCTTTGCAATAAGCCTGACCGGTTTGATTTATGTCCCAGGTCTGAAGAAGCTAAGCAAACATGAGCGACAAGGGGACAGTCTCACCGAAGGAGAAGGAAGCAACAGAGAAGAGGGGGCGTGGAAGACCCCGCAAGCAGCCCCAGGTAAAGACCTCTGACGTAAGTAAAGCCTTTCTTATATTTAGTAGGAAAGTGTGTCATGTCAGATTTGCATGCTGTGACATTACCGCTTAAGTACAAGAATATGCATGGAGGAAAGGAAGGGCTTAAAAGTGTGAAACCTGAAACAAAACAAGCCCACATCTGTTCCAGCTGGTGCTCAGGTAGATATGACTGCAGCCAGGTGAGGTGCTCGTGCATATCCATGTCATAAGCCCCTGCTTCTCTCCTGAGCCCCCACCAGTGAAGCAAGATATGCCTCTGCAAGCCCTTGTGACCATTCGCTCACCCCTTTATCAGTGTAAACGTAGTAACCCACGACAAACTTCCTGTGTGTATGGAAGGTTTGTAAGCAACCTGTAACCCTGCACCTTTAAACTGGTTTTAACCCCCCACAGGACCCACCTCTGCTCGTCATGTAATGGGTGACATAGCAGACAGAGTGGAGGCAGGGAATGGCTCATATAGCTGTCACTCAGCGCACTGTGTTTTAGTATTGAATTGCTCCGTTGCTATGAGCTGCGGTTGTAAACACAGCCTGGACGTGCAAGAAGAGACGAGTCAGCCATGGCATAGCTTACAACCACAACTTGTCACATGAACAAGATAGCGCGCTCTGAAGTTACCTTTCATTTTGGAGTTGATGGTAATCCCCTAACTGTTGACTCAGGTATTCCCCTTTTCTACAACTCATTGTTTACTGCAGGGGGGCTTTTAAATGGCTTGTTTTTAGTCACTGCTTGTGAGGCAGTGTTGTCTGAAACAGCTGAGTTGTAAATGTGAGACAGCGGCTTGTGTTTCATGTTAGAGCACGACAACCTGTGGATCTGAACACCTGTCAGTCACTTGTACTGACCTTGAATAACAACTTGGTCAGTGAGTCTTGCATGTGAAAGTATATCCATGCCCTATTTCTTTTTTTTAAGACCTAATCATAACGGTGCCTTAAACTCAGTCAATCACATGTTTTCTTTTTGTAATTGCTCAGATAATATGTGCTGATATTTCCTGTAGGATGCTAATTTTATCTTTTGACTGTTGTGTCAGGAACCAAGTGGATCCCCGACTCCAAAGAGGCCCAGAGGACGGCCGAAGGGCAGCAAAAACAAGACAGCCGGCAAGGGCAAAGTAAGTCAATACTGCTCTCATGTTGTTGCATGGCGTCAAGTCACGATTCCTGCACCGGCTAGCTTACATCCCAAGCTGGACCGGCGTCCTTGCAGAGAAAGATGGATGCAGCTCCACCAGGAAGATGCACATTGCGGCCACTGTCTGATCTTCTCTGGCAAGCGCTTCCCCTTCTGTAACCGCCCGATTCCTTTTTGGTTGATGAACATTTCACCAGTAGTTAACCTCATCCTCTGAAAAGGACGTCCTGCTGTTACTTGTGATATATTGGCTGGCTGCAATTTAGCTGCTTCCCGTACTGAAATAGCCTGGCTAGGGTTTCCCATTGTGAAGGCCTTGGTTTACTGCCTTAGTTTTTTTTTTTTTTTTTTTTTTTTGAGTGATGCTCACTCTGTACTTCCTGTCCTCCAGCTTCCTGCAGCTTGTCATGCACAGTGTGGTGCAGGTGCAGAGGCCGCAAGACTGTTTCCAAGCTGACACTAAGCACCCCTCCACCCCCACCCAGCACACAGCCCTAGTTCTTCTCTGCCTGTCGTCTCCATAGCAACAACTGATTTTCTCCCTTGCCCCAACCCTACAGCTCCCCTGTACGCGCTGCCTTCGCTGCTATGTATGGGAAAAGGAAAGCGAGCAAGAGAGGGAGAGTGAGCGTCGCACACATGTATGATATAGGTTTAGCTGCGAGGGCCAAGCTGCAGAGGGTTTGTGTCTCCGCTCAGTTCCACCAGCTGTCTCTGAGCCTCAGACCAGGTGGCCAGCGAACTGGAGTGCCCTGTGCGCAGTTCCTGTCGGCCTTCCAGATAATAGCCAATGAACTCAATGCCCCCTTATTTGTCTCATTACAGAGGTAGCACTGCCATCTGCAGGCAGCTAGAGGCAGAGCTCTGTGCATTTGTTAGAACACTAGTTTTTTGCCCAGATCCCCCCCTCCTCAAAAAAAATGTCTTGAATTGAACCGAGCAGAAAAGCAGGTCGCCAGAAAAATGCATTGCCACGCTCCACCCATGGCTCCTTTAACCTTGTGCTGTTTTCTTTCACAGAAGCCAGCAGCAGCCCCGTCTGAAGGGGGGAAGCGCAGGGGAAGACCTAAGAAGGAGGTAAGAGTTCCCGGACAAACAGTGCAGCATCAGTGCTTGCATTTGTTTAAACCATTCCTCTCTCCCAATTGAATTATGATTGGTATGACTGTCTGCAGGGCAAAATTGCATTTGCCTAATTCCCCTGCCTGCCTCCTTCCTCTCAGACAAGTCGTTTTTACTCATCACCGCTATTTTGGTGCGCGTGTGTTCATTTAGAGCAGCTTCTTGGTCGCATCAGGTCTCTAGTCACCGAGAACTCATGCAAAGGCAAACCCAAACCTGCATGACAGTTTCCTCCATAACTGACTGCATGACTTTCTTTTCTGTGGCTGCAAAATGAGTTGCCAGACTTTGTACAGTCGGTCAAAGAAGCATGTTTAATCTAGGAAGAAATTGCGGTCTTGTAGTAACATTCTGTCATGTGCATGAGTGGTTAGGGCGTACTCTGAAAGAAGTCTGGATTGAATTAGTCACAGAAAGGAATGAACCAAAGTTACCCTCCTAAATATCCCCTCTCATTTTATGAATGAACAGCTCGGGCTGTAGTGAGTGTGAGAAGGAAAGGCGAGCGCAAAGCAGGATGCCTCATTGTGACTCACCACTCTATGAATCACTTTTCACTACAGATGGCTCACCCCCTCCCCGGGGTGTTCTTCATGCTGCAGTGGTTTTTCAAAGAGATTTATAATATTTGAGTTTTTTTCTTGTTGGTACTCGGGGGGCTGTGAAAAGTAAAAACAGTCACGCCGAGGCATGAATCACAGGCAGCTATTGTAGCTGAATGTCTATGGCACTTGAGAGGCATTTTCCTTGTGGGCGTAGCTGAGACCTGACTGGACATTTTTGTTTTTCCCTCCCCTTCTTCCTTGCTGTCACAGGAGAAGGAAGAAAAGGCGTCCCAGGAATCTTCTGAAGAGGAGGAGGAAGAAGAGGACCAGTAATCCACAACGCATGCTACCTCACTCAACATACTGACTTACTGTTACCCAGAATCGGGCTGTATCTCCAGCACCAGTGCCACCACATGACCACTGTTCACGACAGAGCCCTCCTTGCCACATGGAGGGTTTAAAACACAGTTCAGATATCATGCAACAGCACTGGATAGAACGATGGACCTTGCTCAAGCATAGATCTAAGAAATACACGAAAGGTATCAGCCCTTTTCTCTACATGTCATGTTATCCCGAGTCTTTTATACTGGACAAAGGTGTGCTCAAAGGAGCCTGGACGTTTCCACTTTTTCCTCTAAAGATGGTTCGTAGGACATTTTTCTCTGCTTAATGTTACTTATTTGTTGTTGTACCCGCATCTGAGATGGTAGGGCATATAGATTTCTCTCCATGTTTTGTACTGGACAAAGGTGAATTTTACCTATACTTGCTTCTTTTTTTTTTTTTTTTTATTTTTTTTTTTTTTTGTGTGTGTGTGTTTTTGTGTGAATTGTTTAAAATATCCTTTGCATCGTATCATAGATGGAGTTGAGCTTCAGCGTTTAGAATGAGAATAGGTAACTGATGGTAGAAGTGTTTCTTTTCCCTGTTTCTAACCTACATAATCACCCTCTTTCTCACCAGTAGAGCAGAATAACCTTTACCCCCCCCCTCCCCTCCCGACACATCCCATACCTCCCTCTTCCAAGACCCACCTGTGCTTCTCAAACTTCCTTCGCTGTCCTCGGCGTGCAGAGGGGAGATGTAAAGTGTATCGTTTAGTAATCAGAATAGTCTGATCAGACTTACTGTTTTTTTGTTCCTTCGGGTTACATACCATTTAAAAAAAACATGTGTGCTGCTTTTCATGTTATAATAAAACTCAAGTCTTTTTTGATATAATGTGTGTTTTTAAAAGATAGGGTTGGCAGAGTTCTAGGCTGAGAGCATCAGTGTCGTTTCTTCAGGGAGCTTTTACAGAAAATGCTGTTACATTGGTGTCTTCGTCTTCACATGGTCCTCAGTTTCCAAGCGCTCACTCAATCACTCGCAAAAAGGCAAACTGCAATTGGTCAAACGAGGAGTTTGATTGTAACAGAGGATAGTCGGTGGCACTGCTATCCAACAGGGCTGTATGTTTTCTCATTCCATCTAGCTCTCACCGCTGCACCTAGCTTGGTCCTTCTGTCATCACTTAGAACAGTGATATTCTTTCTTAGTCTTTGAAGATGTGTGTCGTACGCTGTCTGCTACGGGAAAAAAAGGTGTTTGTGTTTTTCTAAGTGTCAGGGAACCCACGGTCACAGTACACTTAACTGGGTTTTTTCACACACCTAAGCTGCTACAACCTCAGTTACAAAACCCGGAAAACTGCAAACAGGCACCACAGGGCCTGGAATTTCATACCTCACTCAACAGCTTACTTTACCATATATTTGCATTTAACTGGTTTTCTGTTGTTTTTAATGTAACCTCTGGCATGAGTTGGAAAGATGTCGTTATTACATAGTTTGTGTATATTTTTTTTTTTATTTTTTTTTTTTTAACCTGACTGAAATGAGGTATCTGTGTGTGCATTCGCAGCACATCTTCGCTCGTTCGTAACCGGAGCTCGCAGACAGGTTGTATTAAATGTGTGAAGCAAGTCAGGGAGACCTGTCAGCTTGACAACTGTGTTCGCTGACTGTGGTAGATTAGCAGGTGTGTTTTTATCCGTTTAAATAAAGAAAAAAAACTCTTCTGGTGCACTGAAATATTGGTTCAGATTTTCATGGACAAATGTTTGTGTGTTTGTGATAGACTGGGCGCTCTTTCCACTTAACTGTTCTGTTGGCCACAGTGTGTTTGGCACTACCACACACAGCCCACCCCTCGCCATACTCATACGGTCATTTCATGTCTTTTCTTTCTTCTCAAAAATCCTCCAACTTCTCTCGACAATATGTCATTATACATCTTGCATCCGTTCATTTATATACTGTAAACTCAACAGGATGGGATCATTCTTTTTAATGTACACCGTATATAAATGTACAATGTCTATATTTCTATGGTGCCCTACAACAATTTGTATCAGAAATGGTCAATAAAGAGAATTTTTCTTTGTCACTTTTCTGTCACTTTTTCTAACATGTCTCTAATGTAACATGTGTTAACATCCAAAGGGTAAAGTAAACATGCAGGTCAACACTGAGCATTATGATTTTCTTGAAAACAAACTACTGCAATAATTTGTCTGCAAATCGGCACAAAAGGTGAAGTTTTATTACTTTATTCACATGTTCAGTGTTTAATCCAGTCCATCAATTCTCTCAAAGCAACAGATTGGTAAAACAGCCTAAAGTTGAACTTTATAACAGTGCCTACAAATTCACATTTACATCAGTAGTTTTTTGATCTGTCAAGTGCAACCTGCAATCAGAGGCTTTCATTAAAACTCACAAGAGTATCACCAGTGCAAATCACTGTCATATTGGATGTTTGTAGAGTTAAACCTTTTGTGACTACTCTGTATTTTTTTTTCCTGAAAATCTCTAGATAATGCATAGAAAATTAACACAGATGTAAAAATGAGTAAGGAACAGCGAGGAACGTGTTCTTGAGTAAAGATGTTTTCAGGTCCAGAAATGATCGCAGAAAACATTCATGTAAAAGCTCATTCTGAGGCACCGAGATCTCACACCTTTTCACATCAAGCTCAGGCACCACCTGTCAAAAAGGCATTTATACACACAACCACTACAATACATGTTCCCCTATAACAGCAGTTTTAGTTAACATTCACAAATCCAAGGCAAATAAAGGTTAGGAAAGGCTGCAATTCATCATGAGAAAAAAAAAAACAAAAAAACGTGAGGTTTCCTGAGTGCCTGGTACAGTCAGACCTATGGCATTCATCTGAGCAGACTCTTCAGCTGGAGGTAAATTCGTGCTGGTGCCTTGCCTTGCAGACAGGACATATTTAGGGCACTAGTCACAACTCATTTTGGGGATGAGAGGAGGTTGGTGTTATTTACTTTTATATCTGGCGTTTCATGCCATTGGTGAGAGTCACAGGATTTTGGCTAAACCACAAGAAGATCAGGAACGTGGGGCAGCTAGTTAAATCCTTGGGAGGAAATTAAAACCAAAGAGGGTGTGTGTCCTTTGACTCAAAATGAAACTGCAATAAAAAGTTACCTAAGAAAAAGCTATGAAGGGTGACTGACAGGTTTGTAGCTTATGATAAAATGAGATGAGTTACATAGCTTTCATTGCATGCACCTGCAGTTCACCTGTGAGCAATGCAAGAAGTTGTAGGTTAAAAACTTGTGTGGTATTTCAGTTGTAGATGATTCAAAATTCCAGGTCAGCAATGTCTGAGAAAATGGACAACAAAAATGTCCAAATGGACTTCTACAAAGAATGGATTCCAAGGCTGGACTAAGTGTGTAACTGTAGGAGGGACTATGTTAAAAAATAATGTGCTAGGTTTTCTAAAACTGACTCCTTCTACCTTAGGCCATGAACTTATCAATCAGCTTTTTTACCTGTATTTTTTTGTTATATCGAACATTGAATTTTTAACTCTGGAAAAGACATTGCAATGTTTCTTGTTAACACATTTAGTCAAAGAAGTCATGTGATTTTAAAGCACTGCAAACAACCTCTGCAGGCAATGATCACAAATCCTTTCACACCGGGCATGATGATCTGAAGTGGTGCAGATAAATCATCTCTCACACACAACACTGAATGTAAACAAAAGAATAAAGCAACAAGAACCTGCATCTTTAGCTATATTCTACCTTTTTTAACTTTGATTCATTAGTTTGAGTACCACAGTAAAATGTCTGAATAAATAATTTGAAATAAATTAAAGTACTGCGTCTGTTAGGCACAGAGGGTTGGCATCAAAAGTCCACAGATGAACAGTCTGTCTCTCTGTACATAAAACAGGAAAACAAAAATGCTGACTGTTGCCGACGTGTTCAAAGATAACAGCAAACGATAGCATAGAGCAACAAAACAAAGTCTTGCATGACTTAAAAAATGATCGGTCACTGTGGCCGATTGTTCTGTCCACAGCCAAAATGTTTTAAGCCAGTCAATCATTTACCATCATGCATTGACGTCTTTGGTCAGAAGAGGGCGTCGCTGTTGATAACTTCTGGCCCAACCTTGTACAATCTAAGGAAATAAGATAAAAAGAAAGATTACTTAAACAGCTATTCTAAATGGCATGCCACTCATGTATAATAATGTGTACAATAAGGACACGTAACACCGTTGTGACTTCCAAAAACTTTTCTGTAATGAATAAATTGCAGGAATCTGAGGGAAGGATATCACAGAGCCCCAGCACTTAAAACCACAACTATACAGTGGTAAGTAGTAATTTATAGTGAGAGTCAGAAACAAAATTTTGTTTTGTGGTTTGGGTGACCTGAGCCTATAAGGGCCTATAATATAATACAATACAATATAATATAATGTAATATAATATAATAGCCTCTGGAATCAATATAGAACTTGTAAAAACGGTTTTGATTTTCCTATTATATATTTTCACAACCTTGGAGTGGAACTTACTGAGCTCCAGGTCAATACTGCCACCTAGTGTTTCCAATGACTAAGTGCATGCTAATGACAAGCGGGCCAATAATTGAACTAAAATACTGTTACTCCAGCCATAACCACCTTTGTCTACCTGTGCTTTTCCAAAACTAGAATCGTTGTACCACCTGGAGGATGAGAAGAGGTTCAAAAGCAGGTGATGCATGTTTGGTTAAACCTTTTGTTAGCATGACACATGCACCACATAGGATTTGTTTCAGAATCTGCTTTAAACTAAACATTTTTATTCCAGGGAATGTCTGGCAGGCCAAATGTATCATAAATTCTTAACAAAATATATACCAAAAATATGATCACTTAAGGAAACAAGAGCTTGCCACTAACTGCTGTTGTGAGGGTTTTGAGGCTTGCAATTAAAACAAGTACTGCAACATTTCTGACAATACTACAACAACAACTACTATTACTACATTTTCTACTCTACATTTTACTAACTTTTCTTTTATGTGGGGGAGGAAGTGACGAACAATTGAGGAACTGCTGCACAACCACACAAAAGAAATACTTTGAGGAAACAACGCAATAATAGACTGCTGTGTGTGAAATGTGGTCAATTTCTTATTCTCTGGCATTCAGGGGAAAAAAAGCAGCATCGTAGGTTTTCCCACTTGCAGGTGATAATGTCGCAAAATACACAAATACTCTGAAACCAAAGGTGCATCGTACCCTCGTGTCTTCTTCTCGCCACATTTCTTGCTCAGCTTCGTTAAGTTCCTCTGATGGATCATAGGTATAAACTGGTAACAGCTGATGACGAAGTCTGTCAATTCTGAAAGATAAAATACAGGAAATCACACACTGATATGATGAATCTCACCTAGACACACAAGTTCAGTAAGCTGATCACACAGCACGGACTTCAGGTCTCACCTCCTTCTCTTACGAATATACATGATCTGAAACAGATAAAATGAAGAGTATAACATTAACTGTCTGCAAGCAGGTCTCACCTCTGACATATTATGGTTCATTTTAGTGTTAGCTCTGCTTTATGTAGGTCATACCACGCCAATCCAAACAATTAGCCACTCACCACAGCTGCAGCTATCCCAATGGTGGTGACGAGGAGAAACGGTATCAACACATAGCCGACTGCCACATCCCCATCAACGATGGCAGGAGGCTCAGTGGTGCTGTTCATTGCATATGTTCAGGAACCGGGGACGCAGGGGGCTGCTTGGGCAGGGCCTTTACAGGCAGCAAACCCCCTCTCTGTGGCGGACACTGTGCAGCTGCTCTCTCCTCAAGCTACCCGCTTGTTTTCTCTGCTTCATCCTCGTCGTTCATGTGACTCCCACATGTTATCACTGCCCTCTCTAATCAGCGAGAACCTGAAGGAACACGGAAAGAATACGATTCGCGCCCATTTACAATCAAGGAAGCTGTAAGGTCATGTGTTGACCAAGTTACTTATATGCTAGTTTATTGTCTAAAACTAAAACATAACCAGCGCTGTCAATAAACTGCACTCTTCACGGAGCTAACGGCTATAAACACACAAGCTAGTACTAGCAATAAAAGCATCACGTTAGCTACGTCACGGTTAGATGCGCATGTAGACTGAACCTTTTACTGACAAGTTATTTTATTCCACACAAAAATTAAGTTCTCCGCATCAAGACATCTTTTAACGAGCTTTAATTCATCTAATCCCTTTTTTTCAAATATATCCGACGAAAGTCTTACTCACTATGACACGCGCAAAGCTTGTATTTTGAGGACCGTTATGTTGCGTTTCACAGCTTGTCTTCCGTTTGCAGCAGCAACAGTGACACTTCCTGTCCGAATCTTTCAGAATAAAACTGGTTCCTTCTCAGCCCCGCCCCCACTCAAACGAAGCGCTCGTTCACAAAAGCTCGCCGCCGAGATGCTGTGCTTGTGCCCTCTTGCACCAGTGTAGTATGGGGAGCGTTAAGGCTCAAAACTAACGGTTTTCAAGCGAATTTTATCTCGTATTTTAGAAATAACGGGACTATTTTCTGACTGTCTAGCTTTATTTTGAAAATGGAGTGATGCGGTTTTTTTTGTCTTTGTGGATCAAAACAATAACTGTTATGCTTATCATTTAAAAAAAAACATCTTGAATGTTGTGGACTTCTTGAAGAAATGTGTGCTCATACACAAAACTGTGATGATGTTTTGTTTGTTTGTTTTGGTTTGTGTGTTTGTTTGTTTTTTCCTTTTTTCCCCCCCATGTGAAATATGAGACCGTTTTCAAAAGGTGGAACACTTTGATGTACTGGTCATATTTCTCTTTTTGTTTTGTTTTGTTTTGTTTTGTTTTGTTTTGTTTTGTTTTAACTCTAAATCTTGTTTTGTATTGTTCATAAAGAAATGCATTTGCCAGATTTGGCCTCAAGGGAGCATTTGTCCACTTACTTCGTCTTTCTAGGATAAATATATTGTTTTCTGTCTATAAGGTAGGCCTACACTTTTCCCACAATATTTAGACCTATATGATAGGTTTGATCCAGTTATTACAAATATAGTGAGAAATGTGTATCATACCTCACTGTGCTTACAGCAGGTTTGTGTGCACTGTCAGTCAGTTGCCACTAGATGTCACTAAAGACCATTGATTAAGAGGGCATTCTTAAGAAAATTGTATTCTCCAATCACCATTTAAATGTTGGATATTTTGATACAATGAACTTTTGTGTTTAGCTGTTGTGATACAATAAAATATTACCTGTCAGCTAAGGTTAATCAGTAGCTCAAAATAAACCATGGATCACACACAGTGGAGTGCGGCCTCGGGCTTCTTCCTCAAAATGCTTTAGCTTTTGTAACGTTTAAAGACCATTTGATTAGCACGGAAAATCTGTCAGTATAATTGCTTCCAGAGAGATTAAATTTCCTCATCAGTAAACGCAGTTTAACCACAGCAGAGAGGCGAAGGCATTGAGGTGAGGTGAGGTAATCAAAGGAGAAAGGAAGGAAGTGAAGAGAAAAATCCTCCTGCAAGATTTCAGTCAGTCAGTCGTCACTTGTGGAAGGAGATGTTAGAGTTTAGAGGTGAAAAAAGATTTGAATTAAATCATCTGTATAATATTACTGAATGTTTTTAAGACTTAGGAAGGCATGCAGTGGAGACAGCAAATGGCCATTTGTGCATTTCTATGTAAAAAGAGAAAGCTGTAATGCACGTGTGTGACCCTGATAATGAAGAATTGTTGTGCAGCAGTGATCTGATGAGCAGTCTGGTTTGATGGTTTATTGTAATTTGCATGAACTTATACGCTCCTCAGAATCAAAGTCAGCATCCAGTTGATCTGCTTTGAGGCATATTCTCCTCCATCAACCTTATCTCTGCAGAACAAACACCTCCTCCCTCACCCAGATTGTGTTAGATGTTGAGAGGCTCTGGCAGGGCGCTATACTCCACTGAGACCAGCACTGCAAAAAAACAAGAATAGTCTTTCACCTGATTTAACAGAGATGTTTGCTGATATCTGACGCCAGTGTTTTTATTGCATTTCTTTTTTTTTTTTGCTGATAACTAAGGAATTAGCAAATCGGTCAGACGACGGGCAGAAGATTTTAAAGGGTTATCTTGCAAAAAAGATGGAAGCACACAGCGTCGTATACGGCTCATGTTTTTCTCCATGGATACAAAGTGTACTGAAAAGGGACTGGTAATGAGAGGAGCCTGCACTGTGAGCATGTGGTGGTTAAACCTGTGCTTAAGGCCTTGGACTAGTCGTAATTTGTTTAGCAATAAGAATCAGGATGTTTGTGAGTGAACAAAGAGATCACATTAAATGTAGTGTGATTTTTTTCCACATAAGTTTATCTCATTTCCGTGATTGAAAAGGGGGCTTTGATGCAATGATTAAACATAAGATTTACAAAATGAAAGACAGTCGCACACTCAGATATTCTCTCAGTAGTGATATCTGAGTGTGCGCCTCTTTCTCTTTTTGTAAGTATGATGCCCTGTTAGTCGGCACCTCACTTAAATTCGGGTTGTGCTCCACTTTGCACATTTTTTTGGACATAAGATTTAAAAAGCTTACAAAGACTGAAGAAATTTCATTGGATTTTGTGATTTTAGTGTTTTAGTGTGAAATCCTCACACTGATGACCATTTATCATGTGTTTTAGCATGCTAGCAGAAAAATCTGACCCATGACTTTTCACACCCAAATCAGTCCAAAAAGTGGCAAAATATCAAAGACAAAACAAGATTTAATTTCTGCACTCCTCTCTGACTTCACCACATGTTTCCTAACACACGTCTGTTATCTACGGACTGCTTCACTGCTCAGTTTCTAATGCTTCTGGCCCACTGAGAGCAGAGCAGCACTTATGCTGCATCACTGCGTGAACCAGCAGGTGAACAAACCTGCTTCATGTATGTGAAGCAGTGGATGGAGGGACAGTGGGCCTGTTTGGCAGCTAAAGGAAGTTAAAAAAAAAAAAAAAAAAAAAAGCTTTCCATCTCCCTCCCTGCAGTAGTGCAATGTGGGCGTGATTGACAAGCGATGCGGCGACGCCTCCTCTTACCATCCCCTCTCCTGATTGGTTAGAAAGTGGAAGTCACATTTGGGGCTCTCCCCGTTTTAAATGATAACCATGAATTGCTGTGTTATTTCAGAAAGTGTCTATTTTCTATTTGCGAAATGTTGTAACATCGACTGAAAATATGATTCACACAAAACTTTCTTGTCGTGAAAGTTTGAAAAACGCAAATGACCCACTCCCACCTGCAGATGTGGACACATCTGGCAAAGCACCCCTAAGCTCCTGTGGCAAACGCTGGTAGGGGAATTTGAAAAGTCCTGTCTGCTTTCTCCAAGCTGCGTTAGCTCCCTCGTTTCCCTACAGCCTATTTCTGTCGTCCATTGAAGGAAACGCGCAGGGCCATCCCCCTGACGCGCGCCTGTGCTGTGGAGCTCCCCCTTGCTGCGTGCATCGTGATCTAGTGGATGCAGAGTCTTGCAGAGAACGCAGGGTCACCTTCTGTCACTGCAAGGGGAAATACTGACTAAATCGCAGCATAGACTGTTGGGTGGAAGTGCACCTCAGCGGCAGGCAGCATCTCTGGTAAGTCGCACCGTGTGTGTGCTCCGTGTTGATGCCACATTGCTGCACAGGGAGGCTGAGCATCCTTTTTAGCAAAGGGCGACGCAGGAATAAAGGAATCTCGCGTCATTCGCCGTCGTTCGGATCATGTCTCACCTCATCTCTGCTGTGAAACCAACCAAGTACTAAAGATTCATTTGCAATACTAAAGCTGTAGCAATTTTGAATTATGCATGCGTCATCTTATATGATGTACCGTTTGCATACGCCAAGGGTGAAGAGGACCATCTTGCATCATATTGGACTACTATTGCGGGCTGTCGTCTGCTCTCCAATGAAACTCTACTCTTGAGTCGTTCACATTGATTTTGCACAATCAGCCTAATGTAGCACTTCCTTTGAATTGATTTGATGATGCAGGATGTTGTTTTCACCATGCGGCTGTTTCTGTAGCCCTTCGAATTGCCGAGACGAGCAAATTTGACCTCAGTGGCTAAACTGTATATCCAATGCCATATGTTTTTCTGCTCAAATATTCCCTCTATTCAATTTAATGTGAAAGTCTGTTGCCGTGTCACACTCTAGGAGATGGAGATGGTGGTCAAGGCTGGGAGAGGATTGCCATTTTATGTTCCTTTCCATGCGCCAAACGGGTAAACAAGACCAGGAATGTGAAGTACGTCGATGAACGTGTCATTATTATCACTACTTTGTGGGTTTTGTCGGCACAAATGCGCTGCATATGAGTCAGTGATGTTTTCTGAGGGTGTCTCGGTGAAATGGACGCGAATGTTAATGAGAGCACTCAGCTCTGACGTTATGTAATTGGTTGTCACAGCACAGCAAGGAGCCATCTCTAGCGTCATTGTTTTTTTTTTGTTTTGTTTTGTTTTCATCCAACAAACCAGCAGCACCACAGAGGAGGAGGAGGAGGATCCTGCTTTCTACATGGGATTAGGTGCATGTGGTCTTTTAATCATTCATCAAATCTGCTCCCGAGCTGAAATGCATCCAGGCTTACGGCTGACTACAGCACCTCATGGCCACGTTTATGCGGAGCTGCCGCGTTTCATCATGCTGCTTCATGGTGGCGTCACTTCTTCTCGCGCGCTCTGCCAGAACACGCAGCCGTGCCTGAAAGCTACTCTCCACGTAGAATGCATGGCTGATTAAAGGGTCGTTACGCGTTTTTGTGCCGAGCCCCGCAGCTTCTCAGCCTCAAGGTGACGTAGCAGATGACAGGCAGCTGGCGCGCGGCCGCCTCAGCTTGTTTTGGAGCTGTCCTAGGTGCTGAATCTTCCGTTTGCTGGAGTGCGTGTCTGTCAGCAGTCAAGGTGCCCCCAAGAGAGCCTGACAGAGCTGCAGAGGAGAGATGATGATACTGTC
>JAQLOL010000002.1:21641337-21652565 GCA_029783665.1 Naso thynnoides | reverse complement strand
GTCAGTGTCTGTGCTGTAAACCTCATCCTCAGGGTGGAGTCTGATGTCATCTCAATGAACTGGTCCTCTTCAGCAGAGCTGAAATCAGCAGGTGGTGCTGCATTGAATGGATCTCTCAGCCAGTCATACTGAGCACTGTTGTCTGGGAAGTATTTTTGAAAGAATCCTCTCAGAGAAGAGATGTGCTCTTTAAAGGACAACTTCGGTCGTTTTACACATGCAGCTCTATTGCGCAAGCTACCCGAGACTTGCTATTACCAAAAATGCGTCAACACAGCCACGTAGCTGTCCTCGTGCGGGTATGCAACACTTACTACTAAGCCATGGGGGCAAAATTTTAAACTGTGTTTTCAACATCTTAACATACTCCAAATCAAACCCCAAAAGATATGCAACATCAGCGGACACCCGACTAATGTCAGTGCACGCTCACCAACCGTCTTCCTCTTGACCTTCGGAACACTCAGAAGGCCAGTCCCCCGGGGGCGGAGACACTGTGTGGGGATGCAAATATTTACAAGATCCGACAAATATGAGGGTGCAAGACCATTTACAGTTTTATAAATGAGCAACAATACCTTGAAATCTGCTCTAACCTGAACAGGGAGCCAATGAAGAGAGGTCAGCATAGGACTAATCCTCAAATCTATGCTAATGCTCAAATCTAGAAGATCCGGTCAGAGTATGAGCTGCCGCGTTCTGAACCATTTGCAGACCTCGGAAACTCTTCTCAGGCAACCCTGACAGGAGAATGTTACAATAGTCCAACCTCGATGTCACAAACACATGAGTAAGAGTCTCTGTGTCTCTCAAAGAAAGGATGGGTTTGATCTTTGCAATTTTTCATAAGTCTAAGCAGGCTACTTGTATCGCCTTCTTTATATGTGAATCAAATGAAAGGGTCCTATCAAAAAGCAAACCTGAATTCTTTACCCTGTCCTTACAGTGAATAATACAGTTACCAATAGACAGAGTAAAAGATCAAACTGGTGTCTCATTGTTGCTGGTGCAATGGCTATCATCTCATAGTCGCTATATTATTTTGTCTCGCAACTGTGACATACTTTGTGTCGTTGTTTGTTTTTTATCTTCCTATCAAGATTTTCCTTTTATTGTCTTTTCTTTGGATTGGATTGGACTTTTTCAAACATGCAAATCAACTATAAAATATATAAGCTATATATGTGAATATATTTATATTGTTATTTACAGAAAAGGAATAAAAGAAAGAAAAAGAAAATAATACTACAACTAGTACAATATATATATATATAAAAAATTGTACCCAACAGTCCCTGGATCACCTGGTGAATGTCAAACCCCTTCGTCACCCATGTACCTCATGAAAATCATTTTCTTGTACATTTTTTTAAACTGGTACATACTTGAACGTTGTTTCAGCTCTGACTTCCAACTGTTCCATAATTTTACACCCCAGATTGAAGTACAAAAACTTCTCATAGTTGTCCGCACCCTGTGAATTTTAAAATTAGAATTTTCCCCTAGATATTAACTATTAATTATTATTAATTATTATTTGGTTAGACTTTATGAAGAAACATCAAATTACCTTGATAAGTTATTGAGAGAAACAGTCTAAGAAACAAGCTTGTCTTGCTTTCATTAAGTTTAGTTTTCAGAAAATTGTGCATATGTAGTTTTTGTATATATGTTAAATAAGGCAACATGTTCTTATGAGTATACCAGGTCATTATCTCATTGCTCTAATGGCACTGAAGTCTTTTTATGGTCTGTCAGATGACAGGTGGCATGATGTGTCAGCACCCACCCTGCTCAGTCCCTACCAGCTTCATATGACCATGACCTCTGACCTCACTGTGCAGTCAGGGAGGAGAAAAAGAACATTCCCCCACAGAAATCAATTTTTCCTAATGATTTTGGTGTCTCTTCTTCTTATTTACATCCCATTGCTGATGAATTATTCTGTGGTCTGTTGTTCTGGGAGCTGAGCATTCGCACATCTGCCTGACGCACATCGTTACACAAAATAGATATTGATTAAAAATGGGCAACAGGAAAAGACATCACACACACACACACACACAGAAGGAACTGATGCAGAAACTTAATTCTTGTGCAGAGACTCACAGCACCTCTGGAGACATTCAAGATCAGATAGCTGAGTCATCCTGCGCATGTTTGCTTGAAATCATGACCCACACAGTTAGCCTGCACAAGCAAAGGCTGCTGAGGTTTAATCAGTAACTGTTTGGTTGTTTTGAAGACTAAACTATTTGCAGGTAACTGACGAGTTCAATGAGACAGATTGAGCATGAAAATTTGTGACAGCTTATAAGCATCAATCACTTGATCTCAGTGGGATCATGTAGCTTAAAGTGGAGCAGAGTCCCACCCTCATCCATTGATGTATGCAGTGATGAACTAACTTACTAAATTAACACAAGTCCTGCACTTAAAGTATTATGGAACATTTCTGCATTAAAATATCTTAAAGCAGCTACTCTATGTTATATACTTTGCTGACATCATCCCAAATGTTTTTCACAAAGTTCAGATTCAGAAAAATGTGTATTTTTTTTAAGGAAACAGTGTGTTTCATTATGTTTCCTAATGTAGCGTGAATAAAACTTTAAAGCTGGGGTAGGCAGTTTGTCTTTGGTGTCGCTGGGTAAAAATTCCATAATAACTTTCAGCATACTGTAATTCAGATGGAACGAAAGAACACAATACTTCTGCACATTTCCTTGGCTCTGTATTCAGAGCATGACAGAATTCTTCGGCCAATCACAGATCATTTCATAGAGCCTGTGTTCCTATTGGCTGCTCTACTCTGCACTTCTTAGCTAAAGGTGTTATTGCCATGAGCTGATTGGCTGTTGAAACAAGTGACGTGCCTTATGCTCTCAAGCTCAGACAGACCAGTTTCCTCTGCTGCAATTTTTCTGCAACCGTTTCGTCTCACCGTGAATCTTTGATGCAAACAGGACTTAAAAGAGAGAGCGGCAACAAACCAAGCAAAACATGAGCCGGAAGCAAAAACTGAGAGTGGAGGGTGAAGCAGAGTTGCTTCCTTAGGAGTCTCATGCTACAGCTAGCTTGACTTCCAAATGTTGCCTACCTCGGTTTTAATACATTATCTCGTCTGTGAACATTTCTGAGTGAGGCAGACAGATTTTCATCCACAGTGGTGGCTGTTTAACAGTGAAATCAGCAATTCCTATCATCACATGCTACTTCATGACATCATCAACCGCATGTCTTGTTTTCATTTTTCTGATAGAGAGACCCCTAGAGGCAGACGTTACATGCTGTTTGCAATAAAGTACAAATTTTGATGCACTTGAGTATTTCTATTTTATGTTATTTTATGCTTTTGTTCAGCAACAGTTCAGAGCAGACGCCTTGCATCTGGCTGTGCTTTGTTGGTAGTTACTTTATAGGCCAAAATTCAAAATATTTAAAAACAAATGATAAACTTACAAAATATGTACATATTGTAGGTTTGCTTCTTTTTTGGCAGCAAGCGAAAGAAAACCACGTGGTGGTACATTTACCTTTCTTGCTAGCATCAGATTGTTTGTTTTCTACTTGTCTTGCTCATCATGGTTCTGAAGTAAATAAACAGTCTGTTTATGTAAACTGTTTCACAAGTTTTCATCTGTTGGCTAGGCTGGCTGATGGAGGAGAGTGAGGATGAGAGCTGCTGTTTCCTAAATTCTGTTGCAGCCTCCTCGTCTGGATCAACATGTCAGTTCATGTTTGACTCTCCGTCTTCATGCCCCAGTGAGCAGCGAGGCTCAGTGCACTGCATGTTCAGCTGATAAATACAACAAAACACCACCCTCACCCTCACCCTCACCCTCCACCCTCGCGAATATTCCTTCACTGCCCCTCTGTCTCCACTGCTCTGCCTCTTTTGATCAAGTTCTGATTAGTTTAGTCTCTCTTCCTCAGTGCTCTTCCTCTCTCACTTTCCCCCTTTTGTGAGTTGGTGTGTCCACACTCAACGACGACGTCACACATAGTGGACTCTGTGATGGACAGAGCGTCCCTGAACCGGCCTTCTTGCTTCTGTCTAAATCATAGGTCACATGGCCGGCTTAATGACGACCTCGACTGTTACAGCGTGTGTGAAGTCTGCACAAGGCAGCTCTGTCTCCTGGCAACATCCAACAGCCTGTTTATCCCGCGTTGCGCCGTGAGATGAATCACATCTCTGTCCTGATGCGTTCAGCTGCCGTTCCCGCCCTTTGGCTTTCTCTATTCCACTCTGGCTGTCTGAGTGGCTCCGTCCCTAGCTTGCTGCACTTTTATCTTGCCTTCAATGTCCTGTCCAAACCTCCCTGCCTCCATCTCAATCTTCATCTCCCCACCCCTCCTCTTCTCCTCCCCACCACTGTTTCTCACTGTCACTCTCTCCCTGCTCATATCTAAATAAAAGACCTCCCTCCCTTTCTCTCCTTGTGTGTCCTTTCATTCAGTCAGTACAGGAAGAGGACATACTGGCCAAATCAAACTGAACCCACAAACAAAGTAACTTTATATCAAATTACAGGCTGAGGGCTTTTAATGGAATTCTTAAAATGTTGACTACCACAGCACTGGGGACATGGCTAACTAAGTATATTTATTCAAGAACTGTACTTAATTAGAAATCACGGGTGCTTGTTCTCAACCTGAGTTGAGTAATTCCATTTTATGCAATTTTTTCTTTCACCCCAGTACATTCTAAAACCACAAAGTTACTTGTCGCTCCTCTGCCTTAGTCTATCAGCTTAAGTTACTTATCACTTTACAAATTACAATTTTTCATGTCCTTACTGTTCAGTGTAAACTACATATTTCCAAATTTCAGGACACTGGATCAGATTTTTTTTAATGAACTGAAAGATTGCATGCCCACACTTTCATTATGCTGCTTTTGTACATGTAGCCTACAGTTATGCATGTGACAAAACTACTTGAACTTGAGCTTTATTCTATTGAAAACAGTTAACTAACTGATTCTTTGTTCAAACGAAACAAATACACACTAAAACTGTAGGTACATTATCTAAATAAAGTGTAAATATGAAAAGTTGACTTTTTAGATTTGACCCATGAACAGTGATGCTACAAACGTGTGTGACACATTGCTGTAGTTTAAACAAGTCAACAGTACATAAAGAAGCTAAAATTACCTTACCTTTAAACAATTAACATGGTAAAATGTAACATATGTATCAATGCCCCAGTGATATTATCCAAAAATATCATATAAAAGAGTAAAACACTAGCAAAGACCATTTTTTCTGCATAATGTGTACTTTTAGTTGTAATACTGAGTAACTACTTTTTTAAAAAAAAGCAAAAATCGCTCAAAATATACTTGAAGACTTTTATTTAAGTAAGGGTTTAAATGTTGGTCTTTTATAGTGAATTTTTCAGTGTGGCATCAATACTTAGACTTAAAGTTGCAGTAGGTAACTTCTGCTAACAAGCTAGCAAGCTAATGTTAGCTGTAGTAAGAGACTCGTTGGGAAACAACTTTGGTGTGGCTGTTTGCGCTGGTTCGCATTTTATTTCATTTTGTTGTCACTCTTTCAAGTCCAGTTTGAACCGAGACCAAATGGTTGCAGGGAAAGTTGCTCAAGTTCAAGCTTGAGCCGACTGACGGTGTCGCTTGCAGACACTGTGTTGTCAGCAGAGGCGAGTCAGAGCATACGACACGAACAGCTAATCAGCTCGTACCGACGTCACCTGTCGCTATGAGATGCAGCACAGACCAGCCAACCAGGACAGAGAGTACAGAGAGTACATTTTTCTGCGAAACCATCGTCCCGGTGGCAAAGAAAATATCATGGTAAAAACAGGGCTTATGGAGATCAATTTAGCAGCCAATGGTGTCATTTTCAACCACTATTAGACTGTTTAATCAGGTTATACATCATAATGACAAAGTTAAGAGAAAAAAGTTGTGTAGTTTCACTTTAATTAAAAGGCCTCAATTCTTCCACAATTGCATGTTAGTTTAAAAGGTGCTACATGTACATTTAGCACCAAGTACATAACAATTTCTATATAGAGGTCAAATTATGAATGAATGGTGACTAAAAGACACAGAACCGTTTCTGTACTGGAGTTGAACTGTTCATGTGAAATTCGCACATCATAAACTCTGTGCTTTATATTGTGGACCATCATTAACATAAGGTTCAATGATTTGAATCAGATTTGATCACCTTATGGCCAAACTGGAAAAAAGTGATGAGAGCTGATGTGAAGAATTGTACTTTTTCACTGGAGCTAAACTGTCACATGTAGCACTTTTAGGTGCAGCTGTAGTTGATATACTGACGTACGTTGAGAGGCAAACAATCGCAATCCCTATTTTGAATTGCTGATGTCTAATCAGTCAGCACACAGTGAGCTTGGTCGGGCGCTCAAGTAAAGTTAGTTCATCTCTCTGGAATCTTATTACTGTAACAAGCTTATGTGTTTGGTTTGTTGTGGTTCCCATTCAGTGCTTTAAAAGGCTTGTAAGCACTGGACCTTCTGACTGTGTCAGGAACATTTGTCTTACCAGGATCAGCGGTTCTCTTTAACTCTCTTAAAAGCATTCATGTTCACTGAGTACCGGCAGTGTTCAGTTGCGTCATGTTGCTGTGAGCTCAGGTGTGCAGCGGTAAATGTGCTGCAGTGCATTTGTGATGAAACTGATACGTGGAAACTCCTCATACACACTCTTTCTTTGTAATGCATGTGTGCCTGTGCAGAGTCAAACTCAGCTCTCCTGTCAGTAATTAATATCATAACTTCAGTTTCATATCAACAGCACATTCCTCTCTCCACTTTTTTTTCTCTCTGTCCCACTCGTCCTATCAGCTTCTTTGCTCTTCTTCCTCGCTCGCACCCTCCCCCTCTAAAGCCATTCAAGTGGCACACTGCAGGATTATCCCTCAGCCTCTGAGACATGCTGGTTTGGTCAGACTTATCGTCCTCTCTGCGTTCACTTTGGCCACAGAGGTCAAGGCTGCAAAAATAAATTTGCAAAACAACCTCAACTGTTAAACATACCAACTGCAAAGGACATACTTGGACTAAACATTCATACATCGACGTGGAGTTTGGACTTTTAAGGAGTTGTGGTTGAGTTCGAATTTCGGATTGCTTTTCTTTTTTCCTTTTTCAATTATGGAGCCCAGCATGGTAAGTGACTATGCAGAAGAATGTTCAGTTGCATAAGTGCAAAAGTTTGAATTGTAATGTTTTGTCAACTTCAGTCAGCAAAACTGCCTCTGCAACTGAACTCTCTCCTAAAAGATGGTAATTATAAAAGGGATTAGCTTTGACAGCAGCAAGTGTTCTGGTCAGTGAGTGGGTTGTTAACAGCTCCAAACTGAAAGATACATCCAAATGGATAAATGTGTCTCGTACTGACCAGCTTTTATTTTTAGTTTGGATTTAGATATTCATGTTATGGGTGTTTCTTTACATTTCATATGAACTTTTTTCTTTTTTCCTTTTAACTTATATCGAATTTGTTTGACTAAATCCTGTGTTATACTAGAAACAGCGCTCTGTCTCTGCTATGACTTTGTCACCAGCTAATACACTGGGGACTGGGAGGTGTGTTCACAGCCAGTGAGGTGGATTGACCTCAATAATAGTAGTGTAAGTCCCTCACCACAATGCTTACCACAATGGACCAAAACTGTGAGCTGAGCCTGATGACTTTCATATCTCCACTCTCGTTAGATTGAAAAACTGAGTGCCAGTACAGATGTCAGTTCCTCCTCCTTTTTCATTTTTTAAAAATGTTAAGAATTCAAAATCTCCGGCTGCTCCTCCTCCATTTTCTTTTACTTTTCACCTCATTAAACTTGTGCTTATGCCACAGAATTATTGGACCACACCCTAGTGTGAGATC
This sequence comes from Naso thynnoides, assembly GCA_029783665.1. Taxonomy (NCBI): domain Eukaryota; kingdom Metazoa; phylum Chordata; class Actinopteri; order Acanthuriformes; family Acanthuridae; genus Naso; species Naso thynnoides. The sequence continues at coordinate 21,644,674 of JAQLOL010000002.1, read as the reverse complement.
GTCAGTTTAAGAAAATGCGTGCAGTGCTACTTTGGAATTATCGTGTCAATGCTCTCTCTGTGTTATACCTTATGTTTGTTTAAGTGTGAGTTTCAGTTAGGCCAAGCGTCTGGACATATTAGTTTTGTTATGAGCTGGGATTCTGGCTTCATCCCAGAGCTTAACTTGCTTTGATGTCACTTAGTATTGTAGTCACTGATGCAGAAGCTAACCGGAGGATTCAGCTGATGGACATGTAGTTGGACCAATGGTGTTTGTTTGTTGCTGAGATTAAGACTTTTAGAGCTGCTTAGCTGTGTGGGCCTTCTTGTATCACATAGCCTTGTGTTTGTTATATGGCTTTCTATGTATTTTGTCCTCAAGAAAAAAAAAATTAGCTACAAAGTATGAATTTTGGGTCCACGTCTGTTTCTGTCATCACGTTCTAATTGAGGAGAGTGTCAAAGTAACGTGGAATTTGTATATTCAGCAAATGCATCCTGAAATCACACAGAAACGTAGAAAAAAAAACAAGAGAAAAAACAAGTATGAGCCACACATGTTATAGCAAGAGGGTCCTATTATAGGAAACTATTTGTCCCTTTGGTACACGTGACTGATGATAAGAAGATGCTGCATGCTGTCCAGCTTTTACAGTCAACATATGTAGGGTACAAAAGAGGTTTGTCACATCCAGCTGCCAAATGATTATCAACTTTAATTGTGAGTTTAGCTGTGGAATTTTAAGATCAATACCACTCCCATATCTAGACAGTAAATATGAAGCACAGCCAGCTGCCAGTTAGCTTAATTTATCTGGTTTACTCTTCAGTTTTTGTACCAAACCATATAGCATGTAACACTCAAGTTTTAAGGCAACTGTTACTGATAAACAGCTGTTTCCCTCTGCTTTCAGTTTTTTTTTTCTGATAAGCTAAGCTAACTGAGTCCAGCTTCATATAGACATCAAAGGAGGAAATGAAGCAAAACTAATCCTGATTTTGGAACGATACTGTATGCCCTCTGGAACGGAGAAGGAGGAGGAAGAGTTGGTATTCTGGGAAGTTTAGTCCATTTGATTCGATTTGATTTGATTTGATTTGATTTGATTTAATCTATTATTCTGCACACAGAAAACAAGGATAAAGTACATAAATACATCCTTCACGAGGAAAGAGAATGAAAGAAAAGTTGTGTTAGAGAGGTATGAACCCCAAGGAGGGCTTATAGAGAAACCTTGCCATACTGTAAGATTTGCCTGTCAGAGTGGCACCTATATGTTTTGTCATTGTCATGAATTATCTTCATTGATGCCAGATATGTATTTTTGAGTTTGTTGGTCAGGTTGGCTTACATGCTGTGTGGATTTTTAGCTTCTGCCCCCATTTCCAAAAAGGGTGTCACTGGGAGTGTGGAAGGAGCTGCAGGAAGGGTGAGACAGTTTAAACTGTTTGGTCTTAAATCAAGCAAGTACAAGATGGACTTCAGAATCCGACAGAAGCTATGTCTAAGAATATTTAGAAGATGAAGCTGTATGGTGTTCAGTTAACTGATTGATGGCAAAATACGGGAGGGACAGAAGGACTTTTTTGTGTATGGAAACCTTTTCTTTTAATTCTTTGGCTACACTGTTTATTATAGATAATGGCAGAAATCTGTAGATTTAGTTTCCCTTAAATGTCAGCTTTTTGATAAGCAAACCTCCAGTACTCTGTGTTCATTGAAATGTCTTTTTGCTCTATAACTAGAAACAGTTCCTTGTAGGTAAGATAGAAGAGCAGAAAGTGCGCAGAAATCTCTGCTCTTATTCCTTTTTTCCCTGAGCTGCGATGAATTACCAGAAAAATACTTCAGCAGCAGATTTCAGTAAAAGTAAAGGCTCAAGTTGTGTCTGATTCAGACACTGGCAGTAAAATTGCTATATCATGGAATCATTTTTTGCTGTGCTCTCTTAAAATAGCTGGTGTCTAGAGCCTGGCCTGTTAAAGGCCCCACAGGCTGGTGTGATGGCTGGTGACAGTAACCAAGGTCTCTGATGAAATACGGCTCAGCTCAATCAGTGAATGCTCTGCGAAAGCACTGAGCGAGCAGCAATAGATTGCCTGTTCTGCAGCTGAAACCAACCAACAACACTGGGCACAAATGTTCCCCTGATAGCATTTTGATGAGTCGACCCCCTGTGAAAACACAGCGCATGTTACTAAAAATACGTCTCCTTCATGAGCTGACCTTGTAGTTTTCAAGACTCTTGTTTTGCTCACAAGGACCACTGTGTTGTTATATTGTGCACTATAAGGAAAGTGAGGTCAGGCCAGTTCAAACTGAGCCTAATGCAGAAAGTCATTTTTCATGAGTCATTCCAGGGATGAAGGATGTTGCAGGAGTTAGTTTGCTCTTGACTGTAGAAGGAGGTCGATGGATGAGACAGGGAGGGTGCTGGTAATATTTGAGCAGAATATTCTTGTGATGCAGCAGACTGTGTGGACTCAGATTATAATCTGAAATTGCAGCGAGTCATCCTTCATGTGCACTGACCTCCATCTAGTCCACTCGACTAACACGTAATTCTGACTGTACATATGAAGAATCAGCCAATTATTACATGATCCTCCTAAAAACACTTTGCAAAATTCTGTATCCTTTTAATTAAAAGCTATAGTCAAGTTGTGTTTCGCCCTGGTGGACAATGTGCTGAATTAGATAAGAACTACAATCAACTGGATTTAATTGTTAAGAGTAAAGGATGTCAGAGCTGAACATCATCACCAGAGTTTTTTGATTGTGTTGTCATGTCAGTTGTTGTGCTGCAATGAAGAGCTCTCTGTCAAGGCAAAGCCATTAGACATGTGAGCAAAAATGGATTAGGCTTCAAACAGAGTTCAATACCAATATAGCGTCTCGCAGTCTCCTCTATTTTAACTGTGGCGGTAAGAGATCGACCCAACGTCAAACAAATAAAAATAAATCACCTTAAACTCTGGAAGAAATCCAGCAAGATCCGTTTCTGTTGGCTTCACTAAGTAAGCGGTGATTAAACCACTTCATTAAAGCTCGTCTGTAGGTTTAAAAATAGGTGGATTGATCTTGTTATAGAGTGTTTGTTCACAGTCTAATTTAGGGTCGCAGTTACAATTTTACACCTTTTCCTTAATTTTTATCAGAAAGCTCATTTAATGGACAATTTAACAGAGAACACTGAATAACGATTTCACAGATCTGGCATAAATAGAAGGTGATGCAAATTTTTTTAATATATATATATATATATATACACACAATAGATACAAATAAAATTCTATGTTCATTCACAAACAGCAAACACAGGCTTGAAGGGGAAAGAGAAACAAGGATGAATGTG
>JAQLOL010000002.1:21604133-21625896 GCA_029783665.1 Naso thynnoides | reverse complement strand
AACTGTCCCACATACGCACACACACCGCAGACATACTCACACACACACACACACACACACACACACACTCTCTCTCTCACACACACACACACACACTAGCACACCATTTACAGATACACACTCGTTTAAACACGTAAACCACATAACCAGGTTAATTTTGGGGGAAAACATCTTCATCATCCAGTGTGTATGAGTTGTGTAAATGTAACAGGAAAAAAAATGAAAAAAAAAAAAATGCAAGTGATTGACTATTAAGACAAAATGTAGTGTTATACATGTAAATGTGTTTCATTAAAAATAACAGCAATGGAAAACATATTAAGTATAATAGGTACCATATCGTATGAATTTCATTGCAATGGAATTGTCAGTGTATCATAAAAGCGTGACGTTATCCCACGCTGTCAGATTTGTATATGATGATGTAATTTAAAGATTATATTCTATTGTAACTGTACAACTGTGTTGAGTTGAAAATGAGACCTAACCACGTTGAGGCAGTAAAAAGGTGTACATGTAAATGCTTTTTTATGTTGATGATCTCTTCCTTATGCACACAGGGGACAGCAGCTCACGTTGTGGAAACCCTATATTAGCGGTCTAGAAGATGTATGTTCATAGTTAGTGATGTACTTTTATCTCCTAACTGGTGTAGTGCCTGTTCATCTTGATGTAACAAGAAGTTCATTTAAATATGCATAAAGATGATTATGATCACAGATAATAATGACAATAGTGATGAAAAACCCGACTCAAATTTGTTGTGGTGGTGTCAATATTGCGATATTGGTTTGAAAGGGAAACAAGTTTGTTGAAAAAAAGAAGTTAGTGTCTGTGTGTTTTTTGCAAAGCCTGCATGAGTGTTTTCAGAAATAGACTGAATTTGTTAATTTACTGCTGAATTATAGATGTTGAACATAAACCCTAAGACACAAAAAGTAAAAAGGACTATCCATTAAAGCAGGTTTAATAAAATAGGCTATTTGCTTACTTTGACATTGCTCTGCAACTTCTAAATATTCTCAACACTTGAAAAGGAATAATGAGAATGTTCCATTTTAAAACAAAAAGATTATTAAAAGCTTAAAATTCAGGAGAAATTATGCTTTCTTGATTTCTTGCCAAGAGTTACATGAGAAGAATGACACCACTCACGTTAATATGCTGAATATGTAGCTGGAGCCAGCAACTGCTCAGATTAGTTGCTAGCATAGCCTGGTTTAGCACAAAGACTAGAAAACAGTTGAGCTTTAGAGGTGATTATAAGCCGAGTTATGGTTAGCGAGCCAGGCTAGGCTTTTTCCAATTGTTATGATGTGTCTTTTAAAGAAATAGGCGTGATTATCAGCCTAAAGAGAAACAAGGTTCTGCTTACATTACACAGGGGGATGTTGCTGAGTTGGCTCAAATTCATTTAAGCAGCAAGTGAGAAAGAAAGGAAGAGGAAGAGAGAAAACTTCCTGTCTGAGTTGAATGAAAGGCGCAAAATAACAGGACTTCACACGACAAGACACCATTACAAACAAACGGGGCTGATTGGCAGAGTTTTGCTTCACTCACCCCCACAAACTGTAAATATTCACTCTTTTAAACTGAACAACAACATTGTTTCACAGCTTGACCAACTGGAAAGATGACTATATGTCTCAAGTGAAGCTAACTGAGCTCACCTGGAGTGACAGCTACATGTTAGGTTAGGAAGTAAAACACCAACCTGGCTACGCTGGTTGTCCACACACACACACATCTCCAGATAGGTAATATTGTGCACATTTGGAGAAGATGAGAACACACAGTCATGCTAGTTATGAGCTAGCTAGCCTTAAATTAGGCTTAGTCACAAGTCAGTACGTAGTGTGAGTCCCTACGCAATGTGAGTCGGGCATGCACAAAGAGGTCCACCATCTTGGACAGCTAGCTACGCCACTTGGACAAATTATATGTGGTTACTTTATGCTAACGTTTAAATGTTACTAATTAAGTTTCTCCTTTTCCCAACTTTTTTATTTCGGTTAGGATTATGCTGAATAAGTGGCAAAGGCAAGGTTTGTTGTAAACTGGACGTTAATCGTCAATGAGTAATATATTTGCCAGTTACGCTAACTGGAGTAGCCTACTGTTAGCGGCTAATGTTATGCTGATGTCTTTGCTTGGGGCTAGCAAACTAGCCACCACAAGTTGAAATTTTTTAAACAGGCAATCACTTGCACCAGAGCTGACCAGTGTTAGTCCCACTGCAATTATAATTTGGTTTCAAAACATTAAATGTGATTTAGACCATCAAACACAGATCGAGACATGAAACTCAGATTGTGACATTTGTTGTACAAGTGATGTAGCCGTAGCAAGCTCTCCAAGAAGGTGGACATTCTTGCTTGTGTGCGACTCACATCCCATAGGGACTCACATCATGTACTGACATCAAGCTCAGATTAGCATAGCAAGGTAACACCAGTCTTAGTCTAAACTAAGATAAGCTAGCCAACTATGGTTGTTGGGCATGGTATCAGTCTTTGCATCTAACACAGCAAGAACACAAATGAGTATATTGCTAATTTATTTTAAATGTTTTTAAAGTTGGAAAGTGAAATATGTTTCCCTCTGAGAAACCACATAACACCATTAAAAAAATCACTTTTCAAATGAAAGCACTCAGGACAACAAACAGACAAATAAAATAAAACTAAGTTACAAGAATAATAAAGTAGAAAGATGCTAAGATAGGCAGGAGTGCATAATTCAGTAGGCAGTCTTTACAATTGAAATGAAAACTCAAATACAATGAACAAACGAGTTTCAGAGGTCTTATTACTTCTACTGTATGTCCAGCATATCTTTGATTCCTCTTCTGCTCATTCTCTTTGGATCAGCCGATCCTCTTCATCATACAGGGTTGACGAACTGGTAGACGAGCCTGCGTGATACATCAGGCTTTCGAATGATGCCTTTCTTGTAGTACTGGCGTATAGAACGACTCAATTTGTCATAGTTCATTGCCGGTCGGTTCTTCCTGATGCCCCATAGCCTGGCCACGTGAGCTGAATCCTCTATTTTGAAAATGCCTTTGGACAGAAGAAAGAAAATTTAAGTCCATTTGGATTCTGAGGTAAACAAGAGCATCTAAGTTTGAATGACTGGGCGCCAATTTAGGGAATCAGTATATGATTAGGGGCTGCACAGGTAAACCTTAAGCTTGTCTCAGGAATTTGGCTATTCTGACTGGTTTCATAATGAAGTTAATCTTAAGAATTCACCAGTTTACAAACAATGCTGATCACTGTGTTTGTGTGTTTGTGTTTGGGCTGACAAAGTAAGAGTTGATTCATTTTTTCTGAAACCTCCTTTTCTCCTCAGCCATACAGCAAGTGCTTCACCATCTCACCTTCACATTAAACTGCAGAATTGTCACTAAGAGCACCCGTATTGATGACACATCATTCCAATGCTATCTCAAGGTGCCACCAGTTACCAAGAAACCAATAGTTTGATGCAGTAGTCAAGTCGTGTATATTTAATGGTAGGATACTAAATTATTGAAACAGGCTAATTATTAAATTATAATGCATGCATTTTAGTGTCACGTTTGGAGGTCACACAGAATGTAAACAGCAGGCAGCCCTTTGAGAAACTATAGTCTACGGCAGGGGTTCCTCAACTTCTTCATCTCAAGAACCAAAAGAGAAGTCAGATGTTCTCCCGGGACACAAAAATACTAGGGCTATGAGAAAATACGATACACATCGATATCACAATATTATGTTTTGCAGTATTGTATTGATTCTCAAAAGCGTCGATTGCATTATACATTTATAACTGGCTGATATTGAACATAACAGTCCCTAAATAAGAATGTTTATGAAATGTATTCATGATAAAATTACATCCCAGCAATTATCTGATTTTATGAGTGTAATGTTAAATTTCTCACCATCTCAATGATTGTACATAGATTTTGTACGTGCATATTTTATGAACCCTGAAAATCTGTGAACCATTTTTGGTCCTGACCTTAAATTTGGACAGTGTTGGTGTTCAGCCATGCTAGCAGCTCCTTGCGGCTGTATATGTGCAGTGGTAGGCTATTTTTAGTCAAATGCTAACAAAAAATGTTAAAGATGTATGCAGGAACGATGTTAAGCATTTTTGTCATCTTGGTTTAAACTGTTTGACAAATATGAGAAATCGCTGACAAATACTGAACATTACTAAATCCATACAAATGTCCTAATAGCTGCATACAACTAAAAGTGAATCTATAAACCAGTAGTAAATGTTTGATTTAAAGCAAGGTGTTATCAGGATAAAATCTTCGTTCTCAATGTAACAGTGGTTAAAGCTTATAAATGTAAAACAAAACTGGAAACTGAAACTGGAAAAATAAAAATACTACAGTTAGGCCTATAAATTAGGCCCAAATTCAGTTGGCTGCCAATGGTGTACCACTTCCAGTGTTAACAAAAGTATTAAATGTTATTTCACGTGTGTTTAGAACCTGATCAGAAGGCAAATTAAATACATGAGTACTTAATACACCCTTTTACTGCTGAGTAAAGCAGTTTTTACTTATAACATGAGCAGTGACTGTTCTAGTCAAGTTTCATTCCAGGTATAACAGTGTGCACAAAACCAGGGCCATGAAACTAAGGCTAAATGCAATCTGACCTTTATTCATTTTGTTTTGAGTGAGAAAGGCCTTATACATGGAAATCTGAAAGTCTATAAAAGTAACTGTAGTCATTTAAGTGTACCAATGAAACTTTCAGTGGCTCTCTGTCGCCTCACCTTTCTCTTTGTTGAGCCAGCGGATGCAGCGGCTGTAGTTATGAGGCTTGAGGAGCAGCTCTCGGAGGAACTGCCACAGGTGGATGGGCTGGCTGGGGTAGTTACTCATCACATCTGACCAGGAATCGTCGTCAGCTGCTGACATAGGAGAGAAAATAGACTCTTTTTTTCCCCACTCCACCTTGTTTTTCAACGAAACCTTTGAAGCCTTCTCTAAAGTCTTTAAATTGTACAGAAATGTAGTGGAACTTACCTGATTTGTTGTCTTCTTGTGGGCAGCACTCCTTCATGGCTGCAGCTAAAGAAAGAGACAAAAAAGGAAACAAGTTCACACCACACAGAACACTTAAAGCCAAGCGTTCAATTTGCATGTGGTCACACTGCATGTGCTTTACAACCACGTTCATTTCCCAGTGTTCCTATTGTTCCTACCAGATCTCCAGATGTCCAGATGAGCATACAGCATGTCTCCAAACTGCGAGGAGCGTTGTCTGAAGTCTGCCTCTGTCATGGAGCACAGATCCCTGCCGCTCAGCTCCTGAAACATTGTGCTGACCTGTGGCAATCTGTAAAGGTGCTCGGTCCAGAGTAGCCATTTCTGAACTTGCATGCAGCTCCAATCCAAAGGGTCTACAGAGGGAAACACAGGAACGTTTCACTTCATACAGCTTCCGACATGCTCAGCTTGATTTTCTGATATCTAGTGTTTATTTCATTTAGATGACGGGGATACAATGTCAGGTTACTGCAGCCTCTGCTGCTTTTATTCTGACCTTTTAAAAAGAAAAAAACTGTCTTGCAAGTCCTAATTTATAATGTAACATAATTGAGAAACGCTCTTACTCTTTTAAACACAAGATGATGCAACATGTACAGTATCATGAGCTGCCATAAATGTGTCTCGTACTTCTGTTTTAAGAAACAGACTCTAATAAAAGGAATAAATAATGCACACAGTTACAATGTATGATTTCAAGGCTCTGGATAAAGACTCTTTTAATAAGAAGGGAAGATGATCATCTGTCAACAGAAACGTTTGCACAAGGTGGGCAGGGCTTCGGTTTACCTGGTATCAGATGTGTCACTGTAGATGTTGAGGTGAGAGCAAACAAACAGAGAGCCTCTGAAGTTTGATCTCATTAGACTACAGCTTCTGCCAACAACTTTTACAGCAGGTTTTTCTATTTAATCATCTCTCTGTTATAATGACATGACATTAACCAGTTGTATTCTGTCTTACCTGATGCAATGTTGAGCAGTTTGCAAGCAGTGTCGACGTCCTTCAGGACTTCTCCCACCACCATGGTCTGGACCTGCTCCAGACAGCGATCCTCCACCTGACCCTCCATGCCAGAGGGGAGATCCTGGTCTTGGCTGTGCTTGGCCTGGCATGGCTCTAGAGTCCTGGAGGAAGGAGCAGCAGGAGCGGGGGCCTCCGTCATTCTCAGCACCCAGGGGTTCTCCTCTTTGGCTAATCTGTCACAGCAGGGGAGGTAGACCCCCTGCCAGCTGAGCTCAGGCAGCCCCAACAAGCTGCGGGACGGTTTGATGTCCTCCGCCTCGTCCATCCAGGTCATCCTTGCGTCTGTGAGGTGGGGGTGACCAAGGTGGTGAGGTGAGTGCGCGGCACAGCCTGGACTCCCCATGCTCAGGTGTGTTGACACTGGAAGAGGAACGCAGTTTCTGTAAAACGTTGTCATAGGCGTCATAACAGCTTCACACCCTGTGTGACATTTCCAACTGTGATACAGCCTTGTAAGACAGAGTTGCATTGATGCTTCACTGAAACCATACCCAAATGCCCAATATTTAAACAGCAGCAAGCCGAAAGTAAACTTGACATTTGTTGCATGGTATTTACTCTGCTGGGACTTACTTTGAGGAATCTGCCAACTAAAGCTTGTGACAGTTGAGGCCATTGTCTGTCTTTCAGTGTGTAATAATGCAACTGAAAATTCAATTTCTGTTCCAGAAAGTGGAAAAAAAGTGCACTTATTCTCTCCCAATTTGCATGTTTGGATTATTCAGGTCAAACCGGTTCGTTGGGTGAGAAAATTCTGGCCTTATCTGACATTTTTTCTTGCATTATTCAACAATATCAGAAAGCAATCTGCTACACCTTTGAGATAGTAAATACAAATAAAGAAAGGAAGATCAAAGCATGGTTTAAAACTTCAAATATGATTAAAAAAAAAAGTAATGTTTTTTAGTTATATTGTAATTCCCAAGTGCAAGCAATCATGGTAAAAGGGGTTGTTCGGTTACTATCACAACGTAACACTTGTTGCTCTTTAAAAAACTGTAAGTAAATGAGGTCATCAAGATAGATGTTGAGTTAATTGCAAAAGAAAGCATGAAAGAATGCAGCATAAAGGGTGGGACCTGTCTAATATGTGGATAAAGGATAAAAAGCTGGAGTGTATTCATCATGGTATGAGTAAGAGAACAGCTCACCAGGCTGGGAGTGGTGCTGTGTGCCACTGTTGCCAAAACCATACACCTGTTCAAGTAAAAGTAATTGGTGTAAAAATACTTAAACTTTTAATACATGCAGTTTTAATATATCCTTTAAACCACGGCTGCAGAGGGATAATATCTATGAGGCAGAACAGACGTGTTGGAAATATGTAACAAAACATGTCTGCTGCCTTGGTTAAAAAAGATACAAAGATTAAAACTTTCCTCCGTGTCAGACAATATGCTGAACATTTTCCACACACAGAGTTTGAAGTATTGTGTAAACGGGTGCTCTCATCGAAAAATTTTCCAAAACAAAGGCACATGGTTGCGAGGTGGTGTGATAAGAAGCAAGGCAGTTCTCAAAAGCTGGAACAATACAGAGCAATAAATAACTGATAACTCATGAAATGATCTAAGTGTGTTTGCAGGAGAAAAAAGGAGGATAACTGACATCAAGAGCTGTTATTTATCGCCCTGTCGCCCACAACTTATTTTGTACAAAGGTTTATCATCTCGAGAGTTGTGATTAAATGTATTTAATGTGGCGAGGAGTCCAATACAGGGTCATTACATATTTAACAAATGTCAAAATACATGAACAGTTCTAAAAGAAAACACTTGTGACTGTGTGAACAAGGTGTGAAGCCTCGATGTCTGGACACATGGTCTGTGTGTCTCTTGCCTACTATTATTTCCTCACCTCCAGGCGTCAGCAGTTTAAATGCTTTTCAGTGGTAAAAACTTGCTCTTCTGGATTAGCGTTTCTCTCTGGGACAAATGTCCTTTGTGTGTTCTTTGCTGAAATGAAAGCAGCATGCTCGTGAGAGTTTGCCTTATATAATGTAGACTTATATTTAGTGCTGTGTTTTACATCTTGTTAGATAGCAGCCAACTGATATGAGAGGCATTTAGCTGATATGGTCATTCATCGTCAGTGGTGGATGAGGTACTCAGATCTTGTACTCAAGTAAAAGTAGTCATTCCACAGTTTAGAAATGACCTGTTATAAGTAAAAGTTCTGCATTCAAAACTTTAAGTACAACTGCCAAAATACTGTAGTAAGTCCGCTGTGCAGAATGGCCGATTTCAGAACAATGTGTATTATATTATTGGACATCGCTTTAATACAGTCAGTGGAGATCATTTTAAGTACATGCACTGCTGGGTGGCTTGTAGGATCAATGAAGTCTTCAATAATCTTAACCTATAATTATACATTTTAATGTAATTGTTGGTTATAAATGGTATTTTTAATCTAAATCTGTGGAGTAACAAGTCACTAAGGTTACCAAACAAATTGTCTTGGAACTATGGAGGAGTAGAAGTAAAAAAGTAGTATAAAATGTGCGGCACTCAAGCAACGTAAAGTACCTCAGTGGTGACTTAAGTACAATAAGTGAAAGTTCTTCTACCTCTGTTCATCCCTGCCTGCACTCCATTGTTCTATAAAACAAAAGGTCATTGATAACACACCTTAATGAGTTATTCTGTGTCTGTTCAGCCACATGTAGAAGTCTCTATTTTATACTTGCAGTAAAAAAGGAAGTGGCGGAGAAATAATGTCACCATTTCATAGATAAACATACAATTTAGTTTTGTCTTTATGTAAAAGATGGATATATTAAATCAGCCCAACGGGTTTATTTATGCGATCTTCTGTTTTTCACTGGACTCTTACAAACTATGAAAACTGCTATTTATCCATTTCACAAATAAGCACATAATTATAAAATAAATATAAAAAAAACAAAAACAAAGTTAAAAAATGAAGTTCATCATATGGTCATTAATCACGTTTAACTTTGGCTCCATCTGAATTTAAAACATCACTTCAAATAATATTTGAGACTTTTGATGTGGTATTGGCATTATTGTTGAGAGGGTTTATTTATTATTACAATAATTTACAGTTGGAACACTAGTAGGATAACTGGTATTGTTGGTAACAGCAGTAGAAGCATTGCTGGCAGAAAAGTTAGCAAGTTTAGTCATAACACCTTTGAAAGAAATCGTGTGAGCCGAAAAATATAAGACCATTACAATTGTAACAGTAGTAGCACACAGCAGTGGTTTGTAGTTGTTGAAGTAATGGCAGTGATAGATAGCACTGGACAGTAAATCAAAAAGTTAATTTCAGAATAAGTGTTTTAAGTATTGTATTTTCAATTTAAGCTGCAAATACTTCATTTCGGTTATTAATGACTATGAGTCATCATGCACAACTGCAGGATCCTACAACCACAATACATACAAAACAGCTTTTCACAAACAATGCTAAATTAAAATTACCATAAAATGGTAATGCCAAAAACCAGGTTTACTCAGAACTGTTGCCACTTTAAAAACAGTTTCATCTTGAGTTGAGAACGATCGTGCATCCTGGAGTAAGAGTTTTACATTTTGATCCCAAGAACAGAAAAAGCACCTGACTTTCTCTACGTATTACCACTTTTACTCAGGAAAAGTACCTTAATACTTTTTCCAGTAATGGTAATAAAAGTGGTAGCAGTGTTAGAAGTAGACAGCATCATGAGATGGTAATAATAATAGTACAGTCGCAATAATTGTTCATAGCAGTGAAGTATTTTTGGCCTCATTGTGAACTGAGTCTTACCTTGTCAGTGTTTGACAGAGGAGGATCCAGTAGATTTTTCCAGTTCTGACTCTCCTCCTGAACGGTTTCCCCGTCTTAGTTAAAGTGAGAACTAACGTCAAGTTTGTCAGCAGACAGTAATTTGTTTGCCCTCAGGTGAGGATGTGTTGCAGGTAGTTTTTTTCTCCTGCCCGGCACTCACAGCTGTATCACCTCTGTGCACCTCAACCACTGGGACACCTTGTTTGATTTCTCCTCTGAGCTGCGAGACTTTGACTTATTTCGGACAAGCTGCCTTTGTGACATATCAATTCAGAAATAAGGGTGTGTCCCAATGAGGGAGGTTGCACTGAGGGCCAACTTAATTATGACTCGGGGCAGTATTCAGACGTAGAGCTCCTTGAGTAAACAAACGTGCTGAGTCTTAGCCTGGAGAGAAGCTGTTGAAGGCACCCTTTGACTATTACAGCCATTTCAAAAATGGCTGTTTTTTAATGATGATCCTCAAATTAAGCTTGTTGCTAGAGGCTTAGTAAAGATCTAATTTTATCTTCACTGAATTTGACGCACTTCATGTCACTTTTTTATGTGACAGGTGAGGAATAGTTCATGTTTATTGTTGCTGTAAATCTACAACCAATGCTCAATGGAAGGAAACTTAGTGCAGAAAAGGTTTTACGGTTGACTGCCACTCAATGACAAGTTGTTCAACTGTTAAAGGATTAGCACTGTTCGCGTATAGTTGTTTACTATTGCAGGCATGCTTGAGAAAAATGAAAATGAATTTCCATGGTGAAGAACTTTTCCCTAAATGTCCTTACTTGGCAGTCACAGCTGGGCCTTTTGGGGACTAACTCTGATGGTGGATGATATAAGGCTTAAGATGGATATCCTGTGTAAGAAAATGTTATTTCATGACTTTATAAGTAATAACTCCCTGTGGTTAATGTGTATTGTAAGCTTGATTTTAGCTTGAACTCCTGTAACATCGGGAATGCCAACTGTGTAAGGACACATGGGATCTGAAGTTCGAGCCATAACATTCAAGAAATATCAATAAATCATCTACAGGAAATGCAGGTTCAAGTTGTTTTGAAAGTCGGAGAACTGCTCTTGGAAATTCAAGAAGTCAAAGGAAAACCTGGAACATGAGGTGAGCGTGGAGAGAGAAAAAGAAAGCAAGAGTGAGTAAATGTTTGCTCAAACCAAACAGTAATGTTTGTGCCGTTCTGTTGAAATATTCTAAAGAGCTGCTGCCTGAGTATCGCCCACATAATCATCTTTAAAAGCTTTCTTAAAGGTTGTAGAATTACAGCAACATCATTGTACTGAAGCTTTAGCAACAGGTGGGCCTTTACAAAGAGTCACCCAGCAGCTAATTTTGTATAAGTGTGCTACCTGTAATACCTCTCCTGTGCTTTACTGTAAAACATTCAACATTCGACCTGAGCAAATGTCAAGTGAGTGTTGCTCCCTCAGGCAGTCGGGTACTGCAGCCTGCTGCTGCTGGACAGAGCCGTTGACAGATACAATGGGCCCTAATAAATGGTGGGGCTCCTCAGACCAGTACACCTGCAGGCTAACATGTAATCTGACACCTCCTTGACATGCAAAAAGAGAGAAAACCTGAACAAAGGTCGATGTTGTCCATTCATTTTCAGACCGTGCTGACTCGCAATTTTCAATTACCTGAAACTGAAATACCACAAAAGTTTTTACTTTTAAACTTTTCGCACAGTCACTCAGAGAGCTGGATCACATGTGCGTGAAACTAAGGCTTAATGACTAATCTCCAAGCTTAGGTCACAGCCTCATTAATCACCTGTAGTAGCAGCACAGAGTATTTATCTGTGGTGCTTTACAATATGGTGAGTAGCTACTGGCTCTGGTTTTAAAGAAATTCTACTGAGAAGAGCAGGTAGCTCATGTACATTACATTTGTAAATACACACAGCACATTCATGTGTTCTGCAAAGTGCTGTATTAATCATGCACTAATGTCTTTTTTAAATGTTTTCTGTTCACTTAAATGTGTCTTTCACCTTAAAAAGCCTATGAAGCCTGTAATTCTTTCACTCCCCAAGCGCCTTTTAAATGCGTAATTCTCCTACAATAGGAAATGCATTGAAGATTTTTACACAAGATAAAACTATGTCAGTGACTGTAAAATCATCCCCACATAAAATAAAAGTGAATGCAGTTTTTGTTTGATTCAAAAAGCATTTTTTTAATGTCTGAGCAGACTCAGTGCTGAGGAGTAACTAGTTGTATGTAGTAAAATTATGTATTCTAATTACAAAATAAATGTAATTGTAGTCAGTTAGTTACCAAGAAAGAATGTGTAATTACTTGCTTTTGAAAATGTTAATGATTACAAAAGGGATTTCATTTGAATATTTTCTGTGAAAAGCTTAGGTTATATGTTGAACAATATTCATTTTGTTGCTTTGCATGTTTCTGATGTGCACGCCTTCTTTTGCAGTTTCCAATCAAGGCCGTTCAGTAATGTTTGGTGCCGTTCTGATGCATTTGACTGATTGTTTTGTTAAAATTTGCGGTGCCCCACTTCTGCCACTGCCTGGTTTAAACATCTGAAAATGGTTAACAGTGGAAAACATTCATTAGATGTCATAAATAAAATCATAAATAAAAGCTGCTGCACAAATATGACAAGAAGGCCAAAACTTTAGTTTTCAGTGATAATTTAATCATACAAACATTCATCAAACACCCGGGAGAAAAGCTTTCATCTGTTTGCACTTCCTCACTCTCACTAATGTGCTGCTTTACAAGTCCAATGCCAACTGATTCATTCTGCAATCTGGCCAGTGGAAACTATCCGCGAGAAATTACATGAAGAAGAAAATTCACTTTGACGGCAAATACAGCATGATGGCAGAGAGAGAGAGAGACGTTTATCATGAAACATTTTGCACAGGAAATGCACAACGTGTTGTGAAACAGCAGAGAGCCCAGAGATTCACGGACATGCTGTGTTTATTGGCTGGTACTGTCTTGTTGTCGGAGCTCAGTAACTCAGGGGCTTACAGTTAGTACCGTAATTAAAAAGGTGTTTCCCTGATGAGGTGGTCTAACTCACCGGCTGTGGATGACAGATAAAATCACAGTTAAAAAACCCTTCAGGACCTAACAGTACTAGTGGAGGAGGAGAGTAAGCACAGGTCTCGTAAATGGAGGCCGAAATACTCGGTGCATAGATCAGCCAGTTAGTGCAAGTAAATCTGCAGTAACAATTCCTCAGAACATCATGATTCTGTCATTTTATAGTATCTTACTGATGTGGTTATGTTCGATCAAACAGGATCAAATTTTTGAAGATGCTCATCAATGATAAGACTCAAATGCGGGACATCCTAAGCATAATTTCAACGAGACAGAAAAAATTCTCAACAATTACACAAATAAAAATGCCAGTTCAATGCTAATCTTTGGGTAAATTAATATGTTTCCAAAAACATTATCATCCTCTACATTCATCAAATACATTCAACTTAACATGATAAGAGCAAGTCCAAGACATCTTTAAAATGAAAATTCAGAGCAGGGTCACAAAAAAAAAACAAAACATCAATGTCATGATGTGAAATTATGTCTTTGCTGCTGTTCATATGGCTTTAAATGAATGTTTGATGGCAGTTTGCTTTAATCCTGTTTTCTTGTATTGCATGTAACTCTAAACTAAACCTTAGATTTATCTCTAATACTGCATTATTACCAATAATGAATATTCTGATAATATTCTTCTATATATCCTACATGTGTAAATACCAAGTGTCAGCATTGAGAAACCTTCACAGTCTCACAGGAGTCTTTGAGGTTTCATGCCAAATTAGATTCATTTTCATGGTTATACTCTCAAGTTTTAAAGAGGTCATGTTTTACTACAGCACCTAAAATAAGACAGCTACACTTGTGAATGAGTTGCATTTTCCAGTAGTGATCTTATCCTCTTTCTTTGTAGGGTAATGGCCAACTCCCTCCAGTGGAGAAAAATTGCAATGCATCTAAAATTGCTGGTACAATGCAGTCATAGAAATAATTGCCCATGATACAAAAGCCAAGTTGAAAAACTGATGAGCTTTTAGATGAGCTTCAGATGTCACTGTTCTGCTTCTCTTCAAGGTGCCATATGTGACATTTTAGCACCAGTTACAGTGCAATTCATCAAAACTCTTTGTTCGAGTGTGGCTACAAAAAATGTGGTCAAATGCTTTTGGAATAATTTTCTTTAGTATTAACTCACAAGTGCCTATGTAAAGTACAGTGTCTAATGCACGTTTCCTAAATGTTAAGCTGTGTACACACCAAAAGCGCACAAAAAAGAAAAAAAAAAAAAAAGGAAAAAAAAAAAAACTGTGTCGCATAATCGTGCGATTATCATTGAGTGATCAAATCACTTAAGTTGTATATTCTGAATGTGCGTGAAGACGAGATGTATGCGAAAATCATGTCCGTCGTGTGTCAATTCATGGCAATTCTATCGCGTTAGGGTTCCACTGGAGCACCCAACACGATTTTTCATCATGCCAATGATTTTGCATGTAATTTTATCGTGCCACAAATTAAATTCGCTTTTGGTGTGCACACACCTTTATAGCGTTTGGGATTCTGGTTTTTACCCAGCAGCCTGAATTTAACTTCCAGTATGGGACCAGTTTCATGTATTCAGTCAATTTTTACTATTTACAACTCTGTACCACCAGCACACAGAACTAATTTGACCTTCTCTACTGTACTTGATGCTAAATTTTACATATAGCACCTTTTTTAAACGGTTAAATTAAATGATGATAATCAATGTTTTTCATGGAGATTCTCCTATTGTTAGATTAGGTTATGGGGAACCGAATCAATACGAAGTGTCAGAGCAGAAACCGGAGAATCAGTTGGCAAAATAAATGGCTTTTCGTCCAAAGTCTCTCTTTCAGTTGCACAATGCACACACATAAACACACAATTTCACAACTACACACTCCTGTCACTGTTTCATTTGCACTCTGACAACTAAAAAAAAAAAAATCTGGAAAAGAAAAAAAGTTATCACTCAAAAGACAGCACTCATTTTTAACTTAGCATTCACACGTGCATACAGTGGGTTGTGGGATGTTGGTTGAGCTGCACGTCAGGAGCGTTGGCCTCCGGTTTCTCAATGTGTAGCCGGACTTTGCATAAAGTGTTTTTGGATCTCCACCCTCTTCACCGGCTCCTTTCTCTTATTGGTGTGACAGACTCTGGAGGTACGTTTAGTGCCGCTTCACTGTGACAAGTCCCATGAATTAAGAGTGCTGGAAAGGATACGACTCCTGTATACCCTGTAAGGAAATTAAGTGGTTAAAGAAACAGACGGTAGAGCTGAGAAACTGTTTGTATATACAGTCAAAATGTTGGTGGTATAACCGAAGCATTTCGTCAGTTCATTGGTAAGTTAGAAGTTGCAGTACGTAACTTCTGCTATCGAGCTAGCAAGCTAACATTGGCTGTAACATGACACTCGTTGGGAAGCTACTCCGCTGCACCCTGCCCTCCCTGTTTTTGTTCCAGCTCACATTTCCTTCGTTCGTTGTCGCTCTCTGTTTCAAGTCCAGTTTGAACTGTGCACAGAAACTTCCCGCAGAGTAAACTGGTCCATCTCAGAGGCAAGTGAGAGCGTAAGGCACGAATAGCAAGTTAGCTCATACTGCTGTCACCTGCGGCGAAGAAGCGTAGCACAGAGTGGCGAATTTGGACATAGAGCAACAAGAGCATCACTGATTGGGCAAACAGAATGGGAGCGATAGAATTTCTATCAATCCTGAGTAAAAAGGCATGATGGGAAAACACAGAGGTCTCACCATACTCTCAGACCATGTCATTTACTAACAGCTGTCTAGTTTATCGACAGCTTTTCCAATAATTGATTAATCATTTAAGTTTTTGTCAAGAAAGAAAAAAGCATTCGTATGTTTTAGCATCTCTAATGTGATGATTTGCTGCATTTAAATCTTCTGTGATGGTAAACCTGATTATCTTTTGCTTTTAGACTTCTGGTAAGACAAAGCTAGAAATCTGAAGATGTTACTTTGGGCTTTGGATAATTTATCGATTTAACAATTATTGGATTAATCAGGAAAATACTCTGCAGGACCATTGATAATAAAAATAACTGTAAACTGCAATGCTAGTTGGCTGTATAAGGAAATTTTAAAAAAAAACAAAGAAGAAGAAGAAAGAAGTACTAATGAACTCTAAATACTTCAATATACGTCTGCACCTGTTTTATAATAAAAGCTATCACATGCCCAGCAACTGTTGGACATTTACTGTGTTACAGCTGTGGGCACCTAAAATACATTAATTGTGAGTGTGATTAGTTAGTAAGAGTGTGATTAGTTCAAAAAGTTGAATTACTGCTAAATTGGAGCTTTTTTTTTACTATGTTATTGTACCAATTTAGGTATTAGCCAATTACAGCGTGGCTCTATGGATGGGAAAAGTTGGTCTGCTGGTCAACCACTTTGGTCCAGATTTAAATATCTGGAAAGTATCTGTATTGTACTTTTTGTTTAGTGCTAATTAATAATTGTTCGCATGCTAACAAGAATAACTGACAATTTAAAACCTGATTATATTACCTGCTAAATGCGTGCATTTAACCATGTAATTTAAATGACCACTGTGTCTGTGTGCAGCAACTCTGCAGCTTCAGTTTAATGTGGAAAATAAGGACAAGGAGCAACATGATCATTTACTTTCATATGTCTTACCTGGTTATAAGAGACTACTGAAAGATTGCTTTGTAGACTATTTGCTACTATATCCATAGAGTTGTGTGAAAGTCCGTTCTGATCTTGCTGCAGCTCGTTGGGTCTTGCCTGCCAATGTTCCTCTGCGACCCTATGACTGCTGGCATCTTGATGACTGTTGTTGTTGCTGTTGGGGCACTTGTTCTTCTCTGGCGAGGCAAAGGGGTTGTAGTCTCCTTCCAGGCTGCGGTGAGGCTGGGTGTTAAACTCGGCTTGGAAGGAGGAAAGCTGCTGTGTGACGCCGAGGAGGCCTCCAACCTCCACACTCAGGATCACCCAAATTACATCTGTCAAAAGAAACAAGAAGGGTTTTATGATAAACCATCACTAACCTGCACTCCCACTTATGCTTAATGTCTACAGTGAGAAGTAAAATTGCTCTCTGTTAACTACCAGCAAAAAGATTTTGTCATGCAGCAGCCTGCAAATTGCAATTAGCCTTTTGATGAACATTTAGATGACGTAAAATAGGCTGGATCACACACCCATCATATCCTCAAAGTGCTCCAAGTCTGCTATTCTTTTCCCTCTCAAAGTCACTCAGAGACTGATGCCGTCAGGTGTGGAATAATTGCTGTGAACAACTGAATGAAATGTTACGGCCAAGTGTAATCTTTATTTGAATATTCCTTTGCTGCTGCAAATTTGTAAGTAGGCAAGTCTTGAAGGACTTCCTGTTGGGACCCATCATGCACAATGATTTCACAGGAGGATATAAATGAATTAAATCAGTGACTCTTAGAGAGCACTCACATTAGGCAATCTGTACTGTGCCTAAGTATGTTTGACATCCAAGTCCAGTAAGTTTGACTAGTGTGAGCACTCTGCACCATGCCCAAGCAGGGCACACTATGTCGGTCTTAGCATGGTTGGAAGAGGTGGGCTTCGGCATGCTACGGATGCACAAGCACAGTCACGGAGCGCCAACATCACTGAGACTGTTTGTGGAGGATTCATCATGAATTCAGGCAGACAGTGGCATAGAAAGCCCAGCTGAAGAACAGTGGGAAAATCTGCCCTGTCTTTTTTATTGCTCATACCAGAGAACAAATGAACCATGTCATTACGAGATAAAGAGGAATGACGGTTCAAAATTTGAAAATACAGATCACACCACATAGATCAGGTAGCTCAAACGTGCTCAGGCCAGGTTAGACTGAAGTAATGTGAGTGCAGGTGAGAGGAAAAGAGGGGAGGGGGGACAATCATGCTTTGCCTGCACCCTTACATTAATATGTGTGTGGGAAAAGAATGGACAGTCCATCTCAGTATTTTTTTTACTGAAAAATTACTTTACTAACATTACTTGAAAAAATTACTAAAATAATTTATCATTTATCAAAATAGCTAATAACAGGGCTGCGCAATAAAACAATCTAACAGGGAATGGAATAAGATTTCTATCAATCAATTATCGAGCTTCAAAGCTTTACTTTATGTGGATCGATCTAACAGCAGAAACAAATGTGACAAAAGTCTGTCTACAGTTTCTGGCTTGTGTGTCAAAGAACTAAGCCGTTTCCATACCCAAAAACATTGCTTGAGCCATCAGTAAAGAAGTGGATGTTGTCAGGATACAAAATTATATAACCTGATGAGAATTAATATTGATCAATAGAGAAAAATTTAATGTGATCATATTTTATCACCCAGCCCTCGTTGATAATTATTTTTCTGCTGAATTACCTACTGATTTATTAGTCATCCTTTGCAGTCTGTTCTTGACGAATGTGTTGAAAAGAAACAGTTCTGTGTGTCTGCAGTGTGAAGTTTGCCGTCCTCACCTCCGTAGTAGAGTCCAGTAGCGGTGCACATTCTCCACTGACCCTGGTACATGCCAGGAGACGTGGGGCTATGCATCTGCACACTGACATCAGTCATTTCCTGAGGCTCTAGAGACCGCACCATCACCATGTTTACATGACCAAACTGATCTCCTCCAACATACTTCAGACAAACCCCGGGAGGCCATGACTCAGCACCTGAAAGACCAACAGCCACCATGCTAAACTTCTAATGACATGAGTGTAGTAGTTTTTCATTTACAAGACAAAGTCTGGCATAATCTAAGTGTTGTATTATCTTATAAGTGTTACTGTTTCACCAGACTTACCTGTGTTCTGTATCCTCCAGGTCTTTGTGAACGACGTGTCCGGTGGAACCGATTCGCCCTCACCAATCGTCACATCCCTCACAAAAGACATGCACGGTGCAGTGATGTTGGGACTCTCAAAGTCATAGTAGGCTCCAATGGCTGCTTGTAAATTCCTGTGACAAGAGGGCAGAAATCCAGGTGATCAGTACAGATATAAATTGGATTATATTGTGTGATTTATGTAGAACGAACATGATTCACTATCAGTCAACACAGATATGAATGAGCCATGGCCAAGTATCTGAATCAAATGACCCATGTGAATCACATGAGCGCTGGATCATCTCTTTTATTATTCTTTGATTCGTTGATCAAATACTTAGCAACAAATGTCACAAAATGTAGAAGAAAGCATGTCACTGTTTCCTCAAGCCTATGGTGACTTCTTCAAATTGCTTGCTTTGACTAAGAACCCAAATTAATTTAATTTCCAGTCACATGAGAAAGACTGCCAATTGTAGTTCCAGACCCAAACATGTCTAAACATGTCCTGTAATGTCACAGAATCAAGGAAATTGTAGGTATTGAACACTAACAAAATAATCAAGAATTGTTTTTCTTCGGTAAAATCAGTGATACCCGTTTAACCTTAAAAGTGGAAAACCAAAAAAAGAAAGTTTTTGCAGCAATACATAACATTTCTAATGAGATCACGTTGAATATAATGCAGTTAACATCCGCGATGTATGCAGTCTCAGAGAGACTGAGAATGGGTGCTTTACGCGGCCCGCTGGTCATCCATAAACCAGCAGTTTTTATTTTTAGAAAGCACGTTGCAGAGGAGCTTTTACACGTTATCACGTGATTCTACTACAGTCTGCGGTGCTCCGTTACCTTCCTTCAACCTGCAAAGGCAACACTGCATCTGCGCAGGAATATTCTTTTAATGGGAGGTTTCAGAACGACCTTAGCACGTTCAATTGCATCTCCCTCAAGGACTTTGCACTGCTCTCTGTTGCTTTCTGCTTTCAATTGAAAACATAAGTCACGGAAGGCCACATTTAGAAACGCGAAACAATGCGATGCAACCACAGTTTGCGAAGTATTCGCAGCACGAGAAAAATACATATTATTACACTTTAACCATGCAGGCACGGAGAGGTAAAGATTTACCAGGCTTGCACAACTGCTGTGAGCTTTGAGCCAGACTCGGCGTGCGTAATGATGGACGGTTACGTAATAAACAGTAGCGAGCCTCGCTGTGGTTGTGGTCAAGGAGACAGATGACACGTTAACGTTAAATCATATAGATTGCGGCTGTTTCACACATTCCTGATATAGACAACGTGAATAAGCGTTACAGCAATCCCTAACAGTTATTATACACCGGTAATTACGTTCTGGGCTGAATAACTAGCTAACTGGTAACGCTAGTAGGCTACCTACCGTTAGCTTAGTAATTAAAGTTGTGTCTAACTTAGCCTGAACAATCACAGAACACATTCACCTGAATGTGAATTTAATACATTTTATTAAAATGTCACACCACTTTGATAAGAATAGAGTTGCTAACCATATTTCGGCGATATTTATCGTAAAAGCTTGGTAAGCTGTAAACGACTACGTCCCGGATAAGCAATCAAACGTCGGAGACACGGTGACTCAGCTAACGTTAACGCTATTTACGTTACTACAACGTCGTTAGCTGTCATTGTACCCACGCTTACATACCAAACGTAAACGCTAACAGTGTGTCAGAGCGAAGGATAACTCTTGGTATTTCCTTCTCTCATTTCCTAAAGAAATTTGTTAGGACATTAAAAACCGCTGGGTTAAGAGCTACGTTAGCTGGTGCACAGTATCTATTACGTTATCTAACATAAACCACCCAGCAGGCCAGACGAGTCACCGAGCTCACCAGTTGGTCATGTCCAGAAAGAAGGCGCATCCAGCGGGGTTCAGCTGAAACCCGAGGAGCCTCTGAAATTCCGATATTAGGATATCTTTGTCTGTTGTGCCCATGCAGCTGAATTTCTGCATGAGCTCCTGGTCCAGGTCCATGCCCTCCATCGCGGCTTCGCCTGGACAGAGCAGGCTGCTTTCCTAATTTAGTCCGAGGCCTCGACTTGTCATAACAAACTCAACAGGGCCGAGTGCGCATGTCACATGACTGGAGTTTGTGCTTCCATGGCTTCGACCTATGAGTCACAGGTAGAGAGGAGGAAAAAAAGAAAAAACAAAACAAAACAATATTTAAAGTATAATAAGTATATTTTCAATTTACGACTAAGGTATAAATTACAGCAATAATAATACGTAATAAACTGTGGGAAAACTAATAAAATTACAATATATTTTAAGAAATATTGTGAAACAACATTATTCTTTCCTTAGCAACACTGTGTTTCTACATTGAAAAATGAGCTATGTGATTAGCTGCTGGTATTGTGTTTTGTATATATTGTGCGTGGCCAAATGAAGCTCAAGTTCCCATCATGCACAATGGCCAAAGTACACAAAAATGTATTTAAAAGAAAACTGCAACCGAAAATGCAAATTAACGCAAATTTAAAGCCACTGCTGTTTTGTCAATGAAGGAATACCTCACATGATTGATATCAGTGGAGATGATGTCAGTACTTTTTGCCATTTTTGTCGGGTCCATGCATCATTTTTAGGGAGTAGATAATAGGCTATAAGATGCAGCGGGCTATTTTCACAGAGGACATTAAAAACAATAAAGGACAGGCTAGCCAAGTTCCATTTGTTTGCTTATGTTGTTACCATGTTATGGCTTGAATAGACATTAGACACTGTTAGACGAAGCTGTAAGAATAGAGATTCGTGTTGGTTCATTGATTCAGTCTCACACAGGATCAGTTGTCATTCATTGTTTCATTCGGTCTAAAAAAAAAAAAAAATTAAGAGGTGTGGAAACAAGATAGGGGAGACCGGGGATGGTTGAAACACTTTTTGTCTCAGTACCTAGAAGTTACTGAATTTTTGTGATAAACTCTAAAATTTTGACAC
>JAQLOL010000002.1:21569321-21604033 GCA_029783665.1 Naso thynnoides | reverse complement strand
TGTTTATTATCAAATTTATACTGTGCACATAAGTAGTGTGTTACTTTCGCTGTGTTCCAAAACAAATGCTCGCACTAGACAAGATCTTTATGACAGTAAATAGTACCGCTTACATTTACATGATATGCTGCAAATCTAAATAAAGGGGAGTTCCTTGGAGAAGGGACTTTAATGCTGAGAAGATGGGAATTTTGAGTAGTAAATTGTTGATAGAAAACATAACTGTTGATCCCCAGTGGCTAATACAATGGACAATGTTAAAAACTTCCTAAAATGATACTTTCAGATAATTCCAACTACAACTGTGGGTTGCATGTATGACATAACTGCTTACAGTTGTTACAATGAAACTTACAAGTACAGGCCTTGGACAGTGTGTGTAAAGTGTGAATACATACCAAAGCCATTATCACAGCGGAGCCTGAGGGAGGTGACTTTTCTTAACACACACTTGCAAAGTATCATTATTTTTGTTTGAAAAAGTGTGTAACACTTTTACAAATCTGCAGGAAGGAACAAATAACTTTGTCAGACCAGTTATCTCATATGTTTTTACGTATATTGAAGTGACGATGTTTAAAGGTGAAGCCTCAAATTGCCCGCCTGGGGAAACTGTAACAATAGGAGATATGTTGTTGTTCAATAATTGCCATACTAGCAGCCACAGCCTTGTGATAATCCTTGATGTTAAAGCAAAATGATTGGTCATGTGTCAGTAAAATACCTCGGTTTGAGCAGAATCATCCCATACACGTCGTTTCTCTTGGCAGCTCCAGTCCCTTTCATCTGAGTCTGAGAAACCCCCTGACACATCAGATTACACTCTCACGCTGCTTCTCTATTTTCACTTTGGACGTTTCACACTTTCCATCATGAAGGAACAGTTCCGGTGTTATTTTAAGTTTGAGACACTTGTAGTTCCCCATTTGTTTGAACAAGAGTCACCCAGGGGAAATTTTGTACATGCCTGGGTCTCTACCCTGAGTTTATCACAGGAAGTGTGTGATGTTCAGACTCAGGTGTTTTTTTTCTGGTATGTGTCACATGCTTGTTCTTTTGTTGATGAACTGAGCTCCTATTTCTTTGTTTGTCTTTGTGTCTTGAATGTAGCAGATAAAAGAAAAATCATTTTCCATGTTTAGTGATGTTTCCACCTCTCTTCTAACCACGGCTCCTCAATGTTTAGGTCTCTACAAGAGGCCGCCAGAACAGGAAGACCCAGTCTTTATTATCCTGCAACCGCAAAGCTCTGCGTTTGCCAGACAATGTACCAGCAGTTCATCTGCAGTTTACTGAGTACTACTTTCCTGACAACCCCAGTTTATCAGGTATTATGCAACTGTATTTAACCATATTCTTATTGTTTGTATTTCAAGTTCATCTTTGTGCACATTGTGCTCTAAAATTTCTTTAGTGCTATTTTTCATTATAGCACAACACGCCCCAGGACATAATGTTTTTATTTGATTTATTTATGTGTGTTACCTGATGTTCACATGTGAATATCCCTTTATTAGCATCTCTCTCCTTTATTCCTTCTCCCAGTGCCCACCTCAAACCTGTATGCCCAGCTGAATAGCCTCCAGCTATGTGTAGATCCAGCCAGCGTGCTGTGGATAAATCTATTCTCCAGGGGTCTGCTGCTCACCCTGGACCAGGTCAAAGCTTTCTATCATTTGCAGGACAGCAGCAAGGCTGATGAGCATGTGGATCTCCGCCTGGATGCCGCTCAGCTTAAGGTGAATGCACCAATGTTTAGCAGTAAACACCAATAGTTTGTCCTTTTAAATTTGTGGTTTTTAGCCATATATGTGTAAATTGCTGGTTTATGCAACATTTGTCTTTTTCTTTTTGTAGCTGATAATCCCCTTGGATTCCTCCATATTGGACCATCCAGAGCGTCCACAGTCCCTCTCTGTTACTGTGCCTCAGATGGTTCTTAGCAACACCCGCCACTGCCCTCACGGCTCCAAAGCTGACCTCAACAGCGCCTATGACAACTTCGCCAGCTGCTCTTTCTTCCAGCCCACACCTCCCTGCCCCTACCCAAGAGACCAGAGTGCCTTCCACCCCGTCCCGTCCACTTTCCTCCAGCACTCCCAGGAGACGGAGCCCCAGCCTCTGGACAGAAAGCAGCTACGTTCCCAGGATGTCTGGTCTCTCAGCCTGTCCCGTGTGACCTTAGGTTTTGACGGAGCTCGGCGATTCCCCAAAGGCAAAACCCAACCTTTCATTGAACCCTTTGCCATGTCTATGTGGATGTGTCAGCCCCCTGCCCATAAAAACTGTTCACCGTCTTCCCCGTCCAGTCCCAATGGAGCCCACCAGCCGTCCTCAGAGCAAGAGGAGACATCGCTTGCCTCTATCCATATCTTGGCCCACGCCATCACTCCAGTGAAACTGTGGTTGAACCACTACCAGTATGTTGCCCTGCTAAGAATGAAGGATGCTATGGCGCGGTTGGGGGCAGAGTTGGGCCGGGATCTACGAGATAATAAGCAGGCTCGTGGCCATAAGACAAAACCTGCTACAGTGTGTCTTGCCTTACTGGTGGACTCTGCTGAATTGGGTCTCTTGTTGCCACCAGTCTCCTCAGAGCCTGAGGAAGAAGTCCCCCACACTCCAGAGACAGACAGCCCCAGCATCACAGACTCTGACATCTCCCCCACTCATCACTCTGCAGAAGTCATCCTGGAGGATGGCGGCTTAGAAAACGGCATCTCCTCAGTCACCGCTGCATTTGATCAGGATGAGCAGGATGGCGTGGTGGAGGAGGCTTGTGAGGCTGTGGAGGAGGGGTTGGATGGTTTGACAGCACAAACGGACACCCCTGTTCTCTCACCTCCACTCTCACCTGGACCCTCCCCAGTTCTCTCCCGCGAGCCGTCCACCTTTAGCCTGGAGGGAGAGCTGTCAAGCGCTATTAATGTCACCAAGGATGTGACCAAAGATGCCATAAGTGCCTCACTGGACCTGACCAAAGGCGCGTTTTCAATCACAAAAGATGCCTTTAGCATGCTGAGTCGGGGCTCAGGGATGAGCAAATTGTTCAGTCCGCAGGCAAAGTAAGTGCTTGTCCTCTCCTGCTGGGCTGTTGGCAACGTAACCATGTTTAGATGTCTGGAACCCATGCTGTGCAGCACATGCTTTCACTGGCTGTCCCCTTACAAGTCTGTGTGTGTTTGTATGTGTGTTCATAGGGAACAGGTTCAGCGTTCAGAAGAGTCGTCTCCCTCCGTAACTGCCAGCCTGCGCCACCAGTCCATGAAGCAGTCGCCTTCCCAGCATTCCTTTGATAGCGCGATCTTGGATGGCAGCCTGCCCGACGAAAACCTCTCTGTGGA
Source organism: Naso thynnoides (assembly GCA_029783665.1). Classification (NCBI taxonomy): domain Eukaryota; kingdom Metazoa; phylum Chordata; class Actinopteri; order Acanthuriformes; family Acanthuridae; genus Naso; species Naso thynnoides. The sequence goes on along the minus strand of JAQLOL010000002.1, from coordinate 21,600,689 downwards.
CAGTGATGTCAGCGACAGTCTCTTTGTTCTCATGGACTCAGGTGTGTAAAATACGTCCAAGTTTCCAAAGCTTTTTTTTTTAAAAATTACACAGGTGGCGTCCTCTTAAAGTGTGTGTCATGTTTTCAGAGTCAGGTATAGAGTCCATGCGGCCCAACAACACTCCTGCGGGCAGTCGAGGCAGCCCAGCTCCAGGGACAGAGGGAGGCTCGTCAGCTGACCTCAGCAGCTCTCTATCTCAGAGTACCGAGGACGTGTCTCAGGATATGGTGGGCAAAATTTTATCTACCTCAAAGAGCCATTAAATCATCTACAGCAATCCTAATAATTCAAGCTTTCATTAAATCTTATTACAGTGGTTTAATTGCGACTTTATGTGCTGTTGTTGCAGTCCTCAGTGCTGTTGCTGATCCTGAGTGGAGGGGCCTGTACAGTGGAAGCACGAGGAGAAGACCAAGTTGTGGCTGTACAAGCCCAGAATCTTTGGCCAGTACAGTTGGGCACTATCAGGGTATCGGACCTACTGGCTGGCCTCATACAAGGTATTCTAGATTCCTGTTGCCATGCAACTCGTTTCCCATCAAAAACTCTGTCAAGTGCTCATCAATGCTACCACTCTAATTATGTCTTTGTTTACTTGTCATGAGCAACCCTCGACTTTTTTTGTGAGTTGTTAACCAGTGGGCTGCTAATCATATTCTAAGAAGCCAATGTGAAGATTAGCATTTTCTGTATGTGAGAAAAAGCAAAGGAACTAAGTCGATTCTTGTCGAAGGCCCTATTTGAAATCTTGAATTTTAGTGAAATTAGCTTTTACATATCTGATCTTAAAGACACTGAAAAAACTCCACTTTGATGTCAACTAAATATCGTTTTAGACAAACAAGTCCTTGCAGATTTTGTGGATTGGCCGCACACCTTTGATGTACACAGTTGAAAACACTGAAATGAACACTTATTGGATTATCTCTCAGGTTGTATAAATACCTGTAAATCAGAATATAGTTCCTACATGTGAGCGTCTTGTCTCAATTCAAGAAAGAAACTGAGAGCATTCCAGTGTGGAAAGGATGCAGGGACTTGTTGTAGTATGACGTGATCACATGGCTTCTTCTCTCTGCCCTCTTGTTTCCTCAGTTCCAGGTGTCCCGGTACAGACGCAGGTCGGCCGGAGCTCTCCAGCACTGTGCCTGCGAGCTGAAATGGGTCCATCTGCTGCCCGACACTCAGCTCTGGCTGAGTCTTTGGGCTTCCTGGATATACGAGTGCAAGACTGCAAGGCCGAGCTGTTAGCCTCCACGTTGGCTAACATCGGCCCCTTTCTCGAAGACGAATTCAGTGTTGATGGTCAGCCAATGAAGCTACACCTGAGCAACGTCACTCTTACTATGAAGGTGGGTTGTTAAAACTTGGTCAACTAATTTTGAATTTGCTATTAAGATTTTTAGTATAAAATGTGTTGTGCATTATGCATATGTGATTAGATATATTATTATTTTGTTTTTACATTAGCATTGGACTTCTTGTAAACACTGTGTTACATGGAGTTGATTGAACTGGACTGTCTAAGTTTTTTAAAATAAAAGGACATAAACAGTTATTGGTTGCCAGTTTTTAGGTTTGTGAGTAACTGTCAGGGTCCTTTTTGTTTCTTTTGTTTGTTTTTAGGATGATAGCCCTAAAATCTACCCCACAGCCCCTCAACCTGTCCCAGCCTCGTTTATTGTAGATCAGCTCATCCTGGAGCGCAGTGACGATGGCATCATGATGCTGAAAGGTGAGCAAGAAAATGCATTTATCTTGATTTTTTTTTCACTGTGACATGTAGATAACTCAGACTTCAGCTTGATCATGAACCGTAAAACCACAAGCACTTGAGCTAACAACATCTGCTACGTCTTCACTGATAGATGAACTGAAAGTCATCTTTACCATTTCCTGTGTGATTGCAGCTGGAGGTGCAGACCCTAAAGCTTCAGCGTGTGTTTCTGCCGCTGTACTGGAAGATCCAAACAGTTCCAGCTTTGTTCAACAGCAGAGCGAGGTAGGAGAGACCGAGCAGTACTGTGCACTGTAAATGCTTCAGCTTAGTGCGTCTGCCGCCAGAATTTTAGAAATAGAGGTCTTCACCTTGTTTGGTAGATAAATGGTCATAGCATAGGCGTATGTTTTAAACACTTCCAGACAGATTTCATAAAAAGTGACTGAAAGCTTATGTGTAGGTTTGACATTTAACTGAAGCTAAGAATGTATGTCTTTTAAAACAATGTTGATGGTAAAATATATGATTGTACACTGTTTATTTGATCCAGTTTACCAAATTCTGCATCTGTACTATACTTTCACAGGACTTTTTATTTATTCAGTTTTATCTTGTTACAACAGGGTGTTCAAACCTCTGCACTAAATCACATTCAGACCTTCTCCTCATGTTTAAATGTACAGTAGTCTGCTCTGTCGATCTGAAAAAGAGCTGTAATACTGGTGTCATGTTACTGGTCAGCTCCAAGATGGACGGCAGAGAGTTGTGCCAGAGTGCGCAAGATCATGTAATAGTGTTGTAATTACACCTGTCGTTGTCCATCAGAAGCTGAAATCCGCCCACTTGGCGTGTAGTACCTAGCCAAAGCAGCTAACCAATCCCATAATCCTGCCGTTACAGAGTCAAACCCTGGAGTCACAGCTCTCTGAAGCCCAAGCTGCTCTCGCGCAGGCCCTCAGTGACAGAGAGCGCCTCCTTCTGGAAGTCAAGAAGTATGACCCCACGTTTACTCTGTGAGCCTCTCTGTCTTTCACCTCTGAACCTGCTGCATCACCGTTCCTGCTGAAAAACACTGATGGGACGTTTCAGGCTGAATGTCAGGAATCAGCAAGACTCCTTCAAAGCATACTGGACTTTGGACGTGTTTGGAAAAGATGAATCCAAGTTAAAGCTTCGGATCACTTCCCTCTTGCTATATCACACTATCCATTATATTACAAAAGACCCTCCGTAGCAAATACTTAAAGGGGAACTTAGTGAACTACTTATAGATACATTAATGGTACTAGTTTTATCTGGCAGTCTAGATATTCCCCACTCTTGTACTAAACACATTATTCCAGGTTTTTCTCATCTAAATCAGTGTGGACAGTAAACTAATTGTGTGATTTCAGTGTTTGTCACGCAGCATGCAAGGATAATTATCATCAAGCTTTAATTCTCTCCAGTTAATTATTTGTGTTACGGAGTTGTAAAGTGGAGCACATGCCAAAACCTCCTTTTAACACTCACTGAGGCTGCCCAGCAGCTTGTTAGTCCATCAGGCGCTCCTTCCACAAAACACTTCTTACTGTCAAGCATGCTTTGTGAACAATGCTAATTTCCACATAGCATACTCATAAAGCTAAACAGGCTTGGTAATGTAAATAACTTTCATTATGTGGGAGTTTTTCATATAGGACAATTCTAAGAATATTATCAGGTGTTTGGTGTTGAAAATGTGTTGTGAATGGTAGGAAAAACAATGCACTTTTTGTTTAAAAAAAAAAAAAAAGAAAGCAGAACTACGCTGCTTTCATGGAGAGATGGCTGCATCTCAGTTTTCACCTTGGTTGCTTTATCACCAGGGTGGAATGGTTACACTCTCTTTATCAAGTTCTCACCGTCCACAGAAAGCGGGTTGAATCATTCCCCTGTGTTTATTTTTTCGCTCTTTGTGTTGTGAAATATTGGATCACCCTTCTTTTGTACTGTGAAACAATGTGCTCTTTGGTTGAATGTCCGCTCAAAGACGACACGCCTTTTGAACTCTGCCTCGATCGTGGAGAGTAGGTTGGATAGTAGCGTCAGTATTGTACCTGGTTAGTCTTTTCTAACGCTCTGGTATGAAGAGGATTGGGATGACACCAGCCACCAGAGCTGTAATACTTGATCTCGTCAAAGCTTGTTTTGTAGCTTGCCAGGAAACAACCCAGACTGCTAGTGTTATTATTACCTCTGTGCACAATTATCATGTATGAAAAAGGAAAGTGGGCAGACGTCATTAACATGTAGCTCATTTAGGATGGTGTTTTACTTGAGTGTATTTATTTAGATTTGTCAAGTTATGTGTTTTTATGTTAGACTGTAGTAACTTTTATTATGTTGAAGCCATATGAAAAAAGAAGACCTTTAAAAATGCTGTGGTACCGATAATGTATGTGCACAGTGTGTCATCTAAATGACAGAGTTCACTACAACAATTGAGACTGATCAGTTTGTTTGATTCTGATCTGCTGCAGATTTGATCTTTCAGGCCAGCTGCCATTTAAACATTTCAGACACTTTGCTTTTCCTATGCATAACTCTGTTATAAGCATGGTTACAAACGATGGATTTGTTCTGCAAAGGACTGTTTAACAGATAACATTCATTTTATGAATGCTTTCATGAAAAAGCCTCTCTGTGAGTCACAATTTATGTACAAATGTTTTATTGTTAAATCGGTAGTGTAGCCCTTGGAGGTGCGTTTTGCTGCATCTGAGGTTTCACAGCTGTTAAAACTTCACTGTTCCATTGAGTGTGTGAGTGGGGGAGCCCCCTGGTGGTTGTAATTTGCCAGAGCACTCTCCAGTCAAACTAATGTCTGTCTTTTCTTTTTCTTTTAACTTTGGTTGCCTTGCAAGCTAGGAATGGAAAATTTGCATTCTTAAAGAGGAATGTAAGATATTTAAGCAATAGAAAGACAGCTGTGGTGTAACCAAAAACGTGACATAGAACGCTATCACAGAATTTTAATGTGGAATTCTATATCGAAGAAAACTTATTCACCCGTCTACCAGGTTTTAATGTTTCCTTCTTACTTGCATGTGTGCTTAACACATCCTCACTCTTTCAGTGTGATAATGCAGAGATACTGCCCTTTCACCTCAGTTTCACTTGGAGTTGTGACCCTCTCAGCTTTAGATGTTTCATGTTTTTGCATGGCCTTTGTAGACAAACATACAGTGATAGAAATTTGAATTTAACATAGCTGAAAACAACATGTAGCTGTTAAGTTTCTCTAGTTTCCCCTCTCCTCAGTCAAGCCTCAGTGTTAAGTAGCATCCCTACTTTGCTGACAAACTGGTGCTCTGAGTTCCACCTGCTCACAACCATGCAAGGAAAGATGAACTGAGAGTGAAGCAGAACTCCCTTCAGGATGAGTTTTGTTCTCTTTTCATACGACTGGCCTGGCAAAATGTTTGCCACTGGAAAGCTGATGCATGTACTGAAGTGATGTAAAGCTTATGCCTTGTGAATTACTTGCACTCGTGTGATAAATTCACTAGAAATTGCACTTGTTTTGATGTGAATCACTTCAAAGGGTTGCAGGAGTCCTTGTGAAATTTTCCTCAGTGATGCAAATGTTGGAGACTGTGGACAGTATTTTTGTCAGTTGTGTAGAGGTACATTGAATTTTGTATTGTCTTTATCACTTCATTGAGACTAATATAAAATTGGTTCTGTGAACCAAAGCTAATATGTGGAAAATATTTTAAAAGTGAAAAAATAAATGATTAATTGCTGAACACATTTCAGTTGTGCCTTTACGTTTTAACAGAAAAATGCATGTTTCCGTGTAACTATCGATTGCATCCTTGTTTTTGTTGACATAAAATCCACAAAAACTTGTACTTTCAAGTCTGACTGCAGTTTCTTTCAGTAGAATTCGTAGTGGTTTAATCACAATACGAACCTGTTTTCAAACAAAACTTGAATCACATTTCTTTTTTAGTATAATGAGGCAAACTAAATCAAATATTGAGACGTGCTGAAAGAGTTCAATTCTGTCTAAAACAATGTCCATGCTCATCTAGAAAAGGGGTTTTCTTTTTTTTTATGCCCTGGCCAAAATATTCAAGTTGCCTGGCGAGAAAACCATGAGATTAAGTGGGTAATGTCTGTACTCACATTACAGATTTTAGGATTTTCAAAAAAGAAGAGGTCCCAGATAAAACGAGGGTAATTATCTCTTTTCACCCTAACTCTATCCATAATCTTAAAAAAGGCAGACTCTGTGACTAGCGTGGTCATGGGTTTTACACACTTTCATTGTATAACATCTAAAAGCAAAGTTCTTATAAGGTGTTGGTCCATGATCTAATTTGCAGGACTGTACCACATAGTTGGAAGCTTTATTCATGAAACTGACGTATGTCTTCTAAACAAACGAGGGATTCTGAAGGAACGAACACTTGAAGTTACATCGAATTCTGCTCTGAACTGGAGCCATTTAGTGGAGGCAGGACAACTCCAAGTTTACTGTTGAGATATTCAGGATTAAAGATGTACTGACATTGTAAAATATAACAACCAACATTCAAAGCTTTATTAGAAAACCTCTATCGAAGTTTTAAGTGTAAATAACATTGTAGTCAGTGCATCCCTACTAATTTGCAGCAGTTTAAGGGTCCTTGATGCCAAAGTTTGATTTAATGGCAGAACTTAACCCCTCCTTCCTCAAAAAACCCCCCCAAAACACTTCAAAGTTGACTTGTTCTTAGTTTTAATACATGAGGAGCAAGATCAAAACATTTCAATATAAAACACTGTATTTACAAACATAATACATAATTTCAGTCTATTTCAACTGTATGTTACACTGACCATTAGAAAGACAGGTCAGCACTGACAGTCTTTAATCCTACAGTCCCTAATCTTGGGTCTGCGTAGTCAGCAGAGAATCATCTGTGTTTATTTGGGCGCAGTATGACAAGTTTTCCACACGCGATGGCACCACAAGTTCCCATACAGTCAAGTACAAGTGCCTCAATGTAACAGGATGTGCTTGTACTTGGAGTTGGGAATCTGATCTCTGCTCTTCAGCCTCCTCACAGCTTCTCGCATATGCTTGGGCTGAAGTGGTGGTGTATCTCCCCACTTCTCACAAACGTCCAATGCTGTAAGGACAGACACCATTTATCTACACGACAGTAGATTTTAAAAAGGAAAATAAAAGAAAAGGACTCCCTGAAATATGTCAATTTATTGAATTTGATCAGAAATTTCTGTTAGTAATTCTGCCACTTACCTTCCTCAACTATTTCCCCAGCAAAAACCTTGGAAATACCAGACATGGCAATCACCACATTCTGGGACACTGATGATCCTGTTATGGACTGGATCAGCTAGAAATGAAGGAAAAAGGACAGAGTCAATGAAACAGTTTCAGAGATTTAAAAACACTGTCAGTGTTTATGAATGCTTACCCTCTTAATAGCAGCCTTCGGGAAGGCAGAGCGTCTGTACATCTCGTAGCGATTCAGCTGCTCCTCAGAAAACGACGACACCAAAACCCTGAAGGACACAAGAATAACAGGGCAGGACAGTGAGGTTCACTGGGATGACACCACAACAGGTGTTTTAGGGATATAAATGATTTTCTCATAGAAATCTCAATCTTACTGCATCTTTTGTATTTCATCCTCATCAACCTTGTGGCGCTTTTCCTTCTTCTTCTCTGGTTCCACTTTCAGTCTTTTGGCAGGAGGTGGGCAAGAGGTTCCTTCTTCCTCATCATCCCCAGCGATTTCCTTCACAGAAAAGACAAACAGTTCAGACCCACTTTAAGATGCCTTTTGTGAAACCACATGAACACACTGATATGGTCAAGACCATGTTTACTTAAGCACTCAGTCAAAAAAAAGAAAAAGTGGTGTGATTTAGAAATAAATGTTAGGGGAAAAACTGACACGGTCCATTGTGCTTTAGTTTCAGCCCCACTTCCTCCTCTGATGTCACCTGGATAAAAGTCCAGAACTCACAGATTTAACCTCCTGTTTAGGTTGATCTTGCGAGGATGAGTCTTTGTTTTCCTCAGTGGATTTTTCTGTTTCTGGTAGTTCTTCGTCTTTCGCTGACTTCACGTTGGGATGCTCGTCGTTCGGAGACGTGGCCCTCTCAGGTGCATCCTCAGTTTTCATCCGTGCAGGGTCTGCCATTATCACTCCCTCCCTCTAACTTAAAGCTGTAGGATTCTGTAATATCAAGGTAATTGAAGGGTTAATTAAGTTACCAGTTTGGGTAGACGTTGTCATTAACTACCACTGATAGTTAGCATTTTGGCTTCGACATCAAGTCAACGACATACGATACAATAAAAAACGACACACCGCCTTACTATTTTAGTCTCAGTGGAGTATAACGTTACACGTCTAAGCTTATAATCACATTTCAATTACAGAAAAATGGATGATGCGAATATAACATGCATGCACCTACCTTCTCTGCGGCTAGGCGTCAACAAAACAACAGTAACAGACAAGCTAACGGTGAGGCTAAGCTAACCTGCGCTCGTTAGTCTAGTATTTACGCTACGTACCGGTAGCAAGATAACGTTACTTAACACGTGCTTACCCACTAACTTATCTACCCACTACCCATTAACTCAAATAGTAATAACAATGATAAAATTTTTAGTAACTAACTCCCTAAAGTCAGAGAGAATTGACAGCATCAAAATGCTAGCTTATGGCTAGTATCGTCGCATTACCCTAGGACTTCCGTTTCCTGTTTTGAACGAACTTTATTGACACTGCTAGCATACGACAACAAAGTAATTCTGCTAGAGTCATGGATGTATTATAAGACCTTATACCTTACCTTAGACCTTATAATACATCCATGGCTAGAGTGCGTTGCTTAACATACCAGCATTTAAGGCGATAATTATGTTTACTAATCGTAACTATTGGAAGAAACTTTTTTAAATACTAAGCCCCGATTTAACTATTGAGGAACAAGTTCCAGATGACGTTACAGCAGCCAGTTAATTACAGTTTAGACAATCATTCCTGTTGTTTACTCGCACATAGTGTCTGTGTCACTCGATAAGTTATGAAATGTTCCTTTACACACCCATGAAGGAATTTGATACGACTTTCAGTAACGCTTCCTTGTTATTGTTGACAGTATCAACTACTTCACAGTTCTTTCATTTCGTGAAGACACATGTTTGTATCTTTTTAAGTTTGTGCTGCATGTCTCTAACTACAGTCTAAAGTATATAATATGTAGACGAGTGATTAATTTCAGTGACTAATTAAAGAAATAGGTCGGGGAATTTGCAATGGACTCTAAACGTGACAATAAAACAGACACTTAAAGCACTGGATGGGCTTGGCCCTGCCACACTAACATCTCTAAAACGTATTGTGGCCCAGGCGCCATCTTGTTTCTACCCATCCACCTCTTTTATGAAGCAGCTAGGGCGGGGGTGCGAGGGGTTGTAAGCGAGTGTCTGAAGGGTTTCGGATTGGGGATGCAGAAAGAAAGGGCAGTTTCGAGGAAGTGACGGACGAGACTCAGGGGACTGGTCAAAGGAAGTTTACTCGTCGGTGGTACCGTGCTGCTGAACGAAACTTTTCCCCCTCGAGCGCAAGCGGCACCGTGGATCGACACGGACGGATCCAGCGGCGGAGGGAGGGAGCTTTTGTTTCCTTGCCACGGTAGAAGTACTGAGATATAATTTGAGGTTGGGAGGAAAAAAAGGGGGATCGCAGAGGAATTTTACTCTCGCAACCAAGCCCCCTTTTCTTCTCTTTCCCCGCGCCTCCTCCGTTTTTTTTTCCCTGGGATCCGCGATGGGGAAGGAGCAGGAACTTCTGGAAGCGGCGCGGACGGGAAACCTGGCCGCTGTGGAGAAGCTTTTATCCGGGAAGCGACAGTCCGCTGGCACCGGCGGCGGTTCATCTGGAACTGGTGGAAGCGGCAACAGCGGCGGACACGGCGCCTCCTCTCATCCGCTCTCCAGTCTGCTCAGGTAAGCTCTGGAACAGGGAAGAAGAGGCGAATTTAACTGAATGGGAGACAGCCAGCTGCGTTATAGATGTCAATTTTTTAAACGATCATGGACTGTTTTAGGTTAAAGTTAACTCTAGCATTTTAAATATCCTTTGCCAGTCAATCAGAGTAGTGTTTGTTTTGCATAGTCAAACAAATACAACATGAGGCAGCGCAGCGCTGAAGCCGTGGCATGCTTCTTTGTTAGCTCCCTGCTCTGTGTCCCCGCCAGCTGTGTAATGCACATAAACGGCCTGAGAGGTGATTGTGCGACTTATCTGCAAAAATCCACAACAAACCAGCTCGCAGTCTATTTATAACTACTACAGATGTGTTATTGATTGCTTGCGTTACATGCAGTCTAGACCTGATCACTGACTGGGGAAGGTCGAGTAGAAAGCCAGTTGTCAGAGCCAGACTCTTTTTTTTTCAGCAGCGTTATTTTTGTAGTTTGAAAATCTTTTTAAAAAGCCTTAGATCTAAAAACCACCCTTTCCGCATGTCAGCTGCGTAGGTGTAAAGTTGGCAGGTTTCCGACATATCAGTGACCACAGAAAGTGTTTGATGTGGTGTCTCACATCCTTCAAAGAACCTGACGTACCATATAAAGTCTGTAAGGGTTAGCTGCTCTGTCAAGGCTTTTGCTTGTCACCAAGGCTTTTTTTTTCTTTTTTGTAACTGCATCTGTAGTTGTAAGTTCTGATTTGGAGATAAGACAGCAAACTATGATCAATATGCTGGACCTGTCATCCTCTCCCACATGCCACCTGTGCACATTCTGTGCCGGTAGATCAGATCAAAATGCCTCAAACAGATTTGGAGCACATTGGCTTTAAATGGAAGAAACTGGTGAAGGCTCTGGTAATGACCGGAGCCCCCTCGCCGTGGTGACTGTTCATAATAATGTGAGATCTCATCGAATTCCTCCCAGCGTTATGAAGATGCAGCTCTGCCAGGCCTGATGTACCGTCCCTTTTTTTAACTTAGTGTGCAGATAAGGCCTGCCAGGTGATATTAAATAATAAGATGCATTATAATAGCTCAGATAAGCCCTGGGTTTCATTTTGTCCTGCATATGTTATCTGAATTATAAGCTTACCACAACAGGATTGTTGAATTTCCCCAGGCTTTGAGCTGCGATATGGAGCAAAAAGAAAATCATATCTCTGTGTTTTTTAGGCAGAATGGCTGCACATGATACATATCTCTGTATTATCTCACATATGAAGTGAGCTAAATGCAAAGTCAAAACCACATGAAATGTCACAAGCACTCCGTGCTAAAACAGACTTGTCAAAGGAAGTTGTAAAGACAGAGTCTATTTTCCTGTCACATGTAGTTAGAGCTGGGCAACATGGACGAAATCAAATATCCTATATACTGTACCCTGCAGAAAACTGGATAGAAACACTGTAGGGAGGGTGACCATCGGGGCCTCTGGATAGTATTAACACAATGACATTTTTGATAAATAATCATAGGTAATATAGAAATACACTAAGTACATAAGTGTGTAAAGATAAACATATGATTAGCAGGAACAATCTGATAGGTTTAGAAAATGACTTCATGGGGCGCCCTGGTGGCTCAGTTGGTAGAGTGGGCACCCCACGTACAGAGACTGTGTCCTCGCTGCAGCAACACCGGGTTCGATTCCATGCTGTGGCCCTTTGCTGCATGCTATTCCCTCTCTATCTCCCCCATTTCTTGTCTAATCCTTTAGTCGTCCTGTCATTAAAAGGCACAAAAAGCACCAAAATGTCTCCAAAAAAGGAATATTACATCATTTCACGGTTATGCAGCCTTTAAAATGAAGAAAAGTCAACGCTTAAACTGTTGTACAATATCATGACAACCATGACAACCAAAATCTGCTAAAATATCAGGTGTCGAAACACTGTCATTATAGTATCTACCTATTGCTCATTCCAGGGTAGATAAAACACATCATTCCGAATCCGTATGATGCAGTTTTATGATGCATCCATACTTTAGAGAGCCATTGTGCTCTTTGCAACACTAAGACCCACCAAGAAAGAAAAGGACAGCTTTGTTGTTGTTGACAAGAGCCGACTCCCTCAGGCTACATAGGCTTATATCTGTATTGTCTGCCTCTAAACATGAAATTGTAATACACTCGTTCAGATAAAACTTTTGGCAAGGCTGAGTGTTACATGTCAGATTCTCTGCACCTTTTATTCTAATGTCGTTGAAAGTCTGTCAGTCAAATACTAATATTGCTCCCCTGGGAGCCCTGTGCCAGCGGGCCTTTTCTGAGGGACAAGTGTTTCAGTGCAGCACGAGGTGATGCATCGCTGTGTTACATAGAGCAGACCGCACCATGTACTCAAGGTAATTACATTAAACCCTTCTAATCGGAAATCCAATTCAGAGATGTCATGCAGTCAGGGCTGGCTCTGTCTCTGCCTCGCAGATCTGTGGGCGGACTGAAGAACCCATTGTGTCATCTGGTCTGACTTGAGCAATCAGTGTTTGGCAACGATAGCACTGGGAAATTATTGGCCAGGCTTTGCAGGAAATGAATTAATCAGTGGTGCATAGACTTAAAAAGGCCTATTGCCTATGGACACCTATGCGTGAAGAGCGGGGTCTTTGAGTGTAAAAAGGTGCAGGATTGGTGACCGCAGGACCAGCCGGGGGGGGATTGTTGCTGTTGTTTATGACATTTGATTTAGTTTGCATGATCAAAATGTCAATATGTTTTAAGGTCCTCACAGTAAATCATTGGGGGTGGTGGGGTATGTGCGTGTCGTGTGTGTTTCCTTTCCTTCACCAGAATCTCTTTTTAACATTTTCATCATCCATTGTTAGAAAGTGTGGGCCTGTAATCCTGTCAGAAGAGATTTGATCCGTGGGATCTTTCTCTGGCAAATTTTAGCCTGTGGTGCTTGTAATGTCAACATGTTGACGGGAATGCACATCCCTCTCTACGTCACACAGAGTATCCAGATAACAATACATAATATAGCACATTTTCTTCAAATCCAGTGAATAATTAGTTCCGTATAATGACCGTTGAACAGCCCATTCCCCATCATATTAAAGGACCATACCAGTCTATTTTTGACTTCTCACCATTAGCACAGATCGCCCCATCTTACACAAATGTTGTTAAAATGCAACCATGCGTATACTTAAGTTGATCTCAGACTGCATTTCAAACCCCATTTACTACCATTCATGTTGAAACAGGTTATAGAAACACTGTAGGACACATGAAAGTTGTTAGGTATTGAAAATTCACCCTTCTGAAGAGAACGTCCGCATTTATTTGGTCAAAATTGCTGAGCAAGAGAGAGGGGAGGTGGGAGCTGTTGAGACAAAAGTTATAACACCTGAAAAAATAGTTCCTTACAAGATCTTTGCAAAGATTTTAACACAGACGTTCTCTTTCACTAACGTCACACATTTTTAGGTCCTCGCTGTAACATTTAGTGAATGTAAACATGTAAACAAATGTAAACAAACACAATATCTCAGAGTTATTTTTGGGAAAAATGCGTGGGCTTTATGTAACCTATGTGGCTGGTGTTGACAAAGGACAATGACACGTAATAACACTAGTGCGGCCTTTTAAGGGTTTTCAGATCCCTGTCATACTCGTCACTCTACAGTCATGCATCAGAAAAAGTCAGTTTTTAACGTATGAGCTCTTCGAGTTCTTCTTTATGTTCGGAATGACGTTTTCCGTCACATTCAAACTCTTCCATGTCTGTTTATGTTGTTGTCAGTCAGTTTCCCTGCCGGCATCTATGCAATTGCAGAGAAACACAAAGCTTTGTCAAAATAGCAGAAAAATTGCCGTGAAGAATGTGATACTCATCAATAGAGCATGATATGAAACACCTTTTTTCTGTTATTACACAATATACATCTTATTGCCCACCCTGGATTAAACAAAAGCCTATGAATATGAATGATCTAAACGAATGGGCTTAATTTTCTATTTCTCGAAGGTGTGCTGTGTTTCCACTAGATTTTTGGCGTTCTTGCTCTGGAATGGGATGCATGTCAAGACTTGCGGTGTTATTGTAACCAGGCGGTTGTGCAGCTCTGCTCTGCGGAATGTCTGCTTTCCCAGGAGGCGGCATCCCAGCCGTTGCCATAGGACAGACTCTGACCCCAGCGTGTTCAACACTGCCGCCGCCCCAAACATTTGTTCCATGGTGCTCCATTAACACCAAATGAGCGGGGCAGGGCATCCTTGAATAGCAGGGTCACAGTTTGAAGTTCGTAGTGCCATCATGCAGTGCTGATTGATGCAGGAGTAAGCTTGATAATCCTGTTCGTTGGAATTTTCAGGCCGTGTTGACGTCTGTTTTTAGGGCTAACATTAGGGCATTATTCTCACGTGTTTTCCTACACCACCGTGTTGGGGCCCCATGACCCGTTTTGATCCCAGAGTTCTACAGGAAGAGCTCTTCACCAGCACTTCCTGGCCAGGGTTGTCCAAACACGGGCAGCTGCTGCGGTCAGACCGGAGGGAAGACAAGTCCCTGGCAGAGAGTGTGCCTGCCCACTGAGGGGAAATTAACAGAGGAATGCATGGAGTTCTGGACAGACGCTCTGAGAGCTTAGCCAGATGAGGGTTCCTCTCCCAGCGTCACAGCCATGTCCTTTGTCCCACTGACAAAGCGTAGAAACATGGCTTTTCATATTCATATCAGTCCCTAAAGACCTCTCAGAGGCTTTTCTTTACTTTTTTGGTTTTCCAAAGAAAATTGAGCTGTCATTCGGATGGAATTGGACCACCTATTTAGAGCATCCTTGTCCCTCCGTTGACTAATACAAGGAGAAATTTTGCAGTATTTGGTAAAAGCTTCCCCATAAGATATTTACAAAGGCCTTTTAAAATTATACTTTTTCTAATGCATGTTATTCCTTTCTTTAAAAGCTTGTAAGGAAAGCAGTTCTATCAGTCTGATGACTTGGTTAGCATTTTAAGAGGCTTGGGCACAACTCCAGATCATTCCATCCCATTACATCCACAATTCCTGGCTCCTCCAAAGCGGCTCCACGCTGTGAGAGTGGTGTCAGCCGAGAAAGTATCTGCTGCATAAGAACTAGCACATAGTGTCCTTTTTTTTAAAAACAAAACATCCCCGGGGCTTCTCTCATATTAGGAAGTTTGCACATGTAGAATCACTGAGTGTGAAGGTGTTCTGTAGGACTTGGAAGGGTGTATCTGCAGATGACAGTCTCACAGCGGGAATCTGACACCTTCCGTCCTTAGCTGGATTTCATAGAAGCTATCAAGTTCATGCAAACTGTCCCGCTGCCTGCTGTTTGTGCAGGCAGACAGTGTTAGGCAGTTTCTATCAGTTTTTCCTGTTCTGGCAGGAGTCTGAGATCACTCCAAGGTAGCCTAAGGCCGGGCAAACAGCAGGTCTCCCAGTCACATTTCGTCATCTGTTGACCTTTGAACTGAAAGACACTGAAGCTGGTTCACCCGTGAGGGAGTAGTGGGTGCTGGGAAATCTAACACCACCACGTTAGCATTCCAGGAGCATCTGAGTATGGGATGCTCTGCTCCACACGTTACGTTTACAGCTCATGTTTGTGTAGTCTGAGAAAGCAGAGAGAAAGGCGCTTAGTGGCAGTGATGAATTCCACATATGTGTGTGTGGGGGGGGGCAGAAACAGCAGAAATGTAGTGGTCTTTCCTTGCAATATAGAGCCATCTTTATTCTAACCAATTGGTGATTGGCTAAATATAGGTTTCATCAAAGTGGGTCAGGAGTTCCTTGATTAATTTGCTGAGGAAAAGTTTCCTTGGAGTTGTCTTAATAGAAAGATGCCTGGCAATGGACCTGACTTAAACAAGCGTACCAGTCTATTTCTGGCTTCTTAACATTGGCAGAGCTCGCCCCCATCTTCTACAAACGCTGTTGTTAAAATTCAGCCATGTGTTTACTTCAGTAGATTTCAGTCTGCATTTTAAACCCCATTCACTGCCGTTGATGTTGTAAGAGAGTATAGAAACACTATAGGACATTTGAAAGTTGCTAGGTATAGATAAGTCACCCTTCTGAAGAGAATGTGTGTGTTTATTTGGTCAAAAATCACTAAGCAAGAGAGAAAGGAGCTGGAGATCATTGAGACAAAAGTTATTACGCTTGGAAAAATAGTTCCTCCCAAGTGCTGCCTTCCTAGCTCGAATGTTAGCTTGAAGAAGGATTTTTACGCAGACGTTCTTTTTAACTTTGTCGCACATTGTCAGGTACTCTCTTTAGGCTAACATCTACTGAATACGGACGAAATGTAAACCAACACGAAATCTTATAAGGCTATTTGCAGAAGAATGTGTGGGGTTTATGTAAAATATGAGGCCGATGTTGACCAAGGACCATGAAAAGTAGTAACGCTCGTACGGTCTTTTGAGGAATGAGTTTCTTCTGATGAGGCACAAGAAGAAAAAACTAACTTCTGAAGTGTTTCGAGTAGACTTTTTGTGTTGCTTGTAATCTGTATTAAACACCATACCAACATATAAGTCCCAGTGAGTAAACAAATTTTGCAATAACTGATGTTAGTAACCACAACATCTCTGTATGAAAGATAGCTAAATTGTTAGCTTGTTAGTCTTGTGGTAATGAAGCTAAGCTAAAGTCATTACTGGGTGTCACTGGGTAAACAACTAATATTTTACCTTGAAAAATGGCCCAGTGTCCCTCCGGCTTTCCATAATGCATTTTTCTCTGTGTGCTGTCAATCAGGAAACAGTATAATGTAAGTTCTTGTGAGGTCTGATTCTCGTAGTTTTGTATGAGTTACAATCTGGGACACAGCAGTAAGACAGCGTCCCTGCCTGGACGTCCCCTCCCTATTTCAGAAGCCACCAACCTGAGCGTGATGCCAGAGCAAACTTGCCACCACATGAATACGTTCGCTGATTTTAATAGCACTTTTCACAATTTAGACACATTAAACTCTGTTAGTTGCTGGCTGCTAAGAAAGAAACTGTTGTAGTTTCCTTCTTTCTCTGCTTCCTGTATTAAAAGAAACGAAAAGTTGCTTACGTTAGAGCCAAACAGCAACACAAACACATTTACTCAATCTTTTGTTGGCATGTTTGTGTGAACTCTGCTTCACCCCACTCAACAACAAATGGACTAATGGAAAAGATAAGGCTGCTGAGGTTATGTCGTATCGCTTTGTGTGGTGTCTGTTTTTGAACCAATTCATAGGAATATGTACCACTACGAACAGAGACTTCAGGTTCACTTCTCTCGACCTGCGCAGGCCTATATGTGTGTTCACTGGCTGTCAGCGGCTCCCGACTCCAACCGTTTCATCTGTCTGGCCTGCTGGCTGGCATCTTCCTTTCTCTCCCACTCTGCTGCTCTCAGCAGTCTGCTTGCCCACCTGCTGGGTCCACGCCAACCTCCACTCCACCTCCAGACTTCAACCGTGTTGTTCTTGGAGCCGGCGTAATGGCACTGTCCTCAATATGTTCACACAGGAAACAAATTAGCCCAGATCGCAGAATGTGTTCTTCCCTTTACTTTGATATTTGTGCAAACCATATAAAACAAACACAGCAAAGTCATTTGGACTGGATTGGCCTCAGCATGGCTCAGCAGACTGGCCACACATTAAAAAACACATGCAGACAGATCATGAATAAGATGTGATATCAGTCTAATGGTCACAAAAACTTAATACCCAATAAAATAGCTTTCGCAGATAAGGTTCCTGTGCACTCAAAAATGTGTTTTACTCATGTTTATGTCCTCTAAAATGTCAGAATTTGACTGCAATGACTTGTATCTGTGCAAAATTTGTCACTAGAGAGGAAGGAGATGTCTGTGCACCTCCTTCAGATCTGAAATTCATTCGTGATCCGGACAAGCTTGATTTTAGTTGAAAGTGAAAATCAGTTTGTTCTTTAGTGCAGATGTTCAGGGGATGTCATGTGAAACGGTGATATCTGTGTTTTTGTGCAGCAGTGTGTGCTGTGAAGTGTGTGTGCGAAACGCCAGCTTGATGTAAGACAGGCTGTGATTGGACTGAGCGTGTTTTCTGTCTCTTCTCACCTCCTTAGATCTTTTTTCTTCTTCCCTTCTGCATTCATCTCACTTTTTCAGTCTGCCACCAGTGTTTTTCATGCCCATCACTTTGATTCTGCTGGAGCCTGTTGGACTGCTCTGATCGTAGCAAATGCAGTTTATTCACAGCTGCTGCTGCTGCAACACTGTTGCTCACTGGCATGCTACCTTTTGGGAGTTTATTAGTCTCTAAATCAGGCTTTGTTGAGACTGTTCACGTTCTATTTATTTTATTAAACCAGGGGTATTCCCATTGAAATTCAGAGATTTATTTAACAGGAGAGCTCTGGCCAAGACAGCAACACAAAAAGTTTCACACAAGAAAACAAACAGACCGATAACAAACAATGATTATATCAGTCAGTAAATCAGTAGCATTCAGCAGTTAAACACGGCCATACACCAGTAAAATGATCCTGAATTAAATTAAAATCATCCAATCTAATGCAACATACTAATGTAAGGTGACCCTGTAACTCAGACTAAGATCATGGAGCAAAAACATTGAAAGTTCTTTCACCAAAGACAGAGCGATTTGGAGGAATAACAGTTTTTGGAGTCACTAGAGAAGCTCTGAAATGAGAATACTACGTTTCAGTAGCCTCATTAAAATGTGTATCATTAAAAAAGATTTTTCTGAATTGTTAGTGGCTGGTGTTTATATTCGTTGATTAATTTTGGGTACTGTTTATCTTAAACATTCAATAACAACATCTGAAAACATTCAGTACCCTTTTTAGGTGTTTTTTAGCCCCACTGGCATCATGGAAACAGCCAACAAAGACTAAAATTTGCAGTAATTAAAAGAAAATTGATGAGTAAATTAAGTACTTTGACATAATCTGTACTAATACCAGATATGTAAGTTCAGTGATGTCATGAAAGCAAATTCACTTCGTTTTGTCCTGTTTATTTATCAGCTATAATTTCAATTATCGAAACAATACATAATAAAATAAATTTCACATTTTGGCTAACAGTTATTGTTCATAAAATCATGGGCCTGCAGGACTCTGGCAGGTACTTCAGACTCTTCCTGCTGAGGAAAAGATGTTCAGGTTGGCATTTGGCTTCGGGGCATCTGGTTTCATTACCCACCAGCAGTATGCATAATTAAGCCTAATTTCCCCGACGGTGACTGACATGCGCCAGTCACTGCTGGGCTTGGTGCCCTGGGCTCCACTAATCCCTGGCAGCGTGGTCACACTGCTAATAGGCTGGAGGACAAATCTGTTTATTTGACACCGGGTTCACACTCACCTGGGTTCTTATTTGCCTAATCCTAGGGCTGAAGTTTGCCTTGTCTTTCCCCAAATGCTCCATAAATAGACATAAAAATCCCATATTATGACTTTTGGCTCCACTGGAAATGTTGTAGGATGCTGTCGAAATAGAGCCTTTTTTATTTGAATACCTACTGTTGATAAATTAGTCAACTTGTTAATGTATATATAATTAAAATTGAGCATGTTTGCTCCACTAGTAATTCTGGTTGGTCCTGTTCATAGTAGCTTTCAAAATAATAGATTACTTAGCATTTAATTATCTTCATCATCACTATTCATCTCTGCTTTTTCTATCTGCTTGACTGTCTGACAGAGATGATTGAATATGGATCAAAATTATCATTACAAACCTTCTTCAGTAAACCGTCACATACATTCGAGCACTGAGCCACTTTGTAAGAGAATCCAGGCTTAAAGCCAAACGTCAGTCTCATCTGTTCATGCATTTAATTACCGAGCTCCATGACATTTGGACTGCAGAATAAAACACAGTGGAGATTTATGTTTAAGCCCATGTATTTTGGGTATGTCTTTTACAAATTCTCTCAGTACGTGTGACTAATGTCAGCAGACTAATGCAGAGAATAAATAAAAGAAGGGAAGTGCCTCGTCTCGTACTGGCCAGGCTTTGTGCAACACAGAATTACAGCCCCCCAGAATCTTTTTCAAACTCCAGCTTCATCCCGCTGATATTCCCTCAGGGAAATTAAGGATTAGCTCAGCCTTTCAAACAGGAATTCCTCAGTCGGTTTGCATGAAAGTGCCCCCTCCCGAACCAAATCAACTCTGTTTTGCCCATCGCCCCGCCGTAGGCATAAGCCCGTCCCTCCGTTAGGTTGGTTGTGAGCCGTAGTAAGAGGATGAAGTGGATTGTCGAGCACCACTCTGACTCATGCCCTTGAGTCCCATGCTGCCAAAATGAGGACGTAACACTTGGACTGCACTTAAAGCTGCTACTACAGGCAACTCTTTGACAGTGATCAAATATAATGAGCATCATTACATCACATCATCATATCTTATTCCCTCTGCACGCAGGTATATTAATAAATTAAGCCTGATTAGAGCTGTGATGATATGGAAATGGGAGCCAGACTGTGGCATCTTGCTTGTTTGTAAAGTTAGCACAGCTGTTAGGTTTTGTTTGGTCATGTGGCTGATGTGACATAATATTTGTGTTTTTATGTGGCATTTTTGGCTTTTCTGGCAGTGACACGTCAGAGTTATGGCTGCTAAGGGGAAACAACGTGCAAAGATATCGTAAATTTTAGTCCTAATTGTAGATTTGCTTTCAAATTGAACAGATATTTTTAAACCATGCAAGTTGAAAACATGCTATTTTCCAAATGTTCTTCGTTTTAAAATTCTGGTTTTAAATCCACAACACGAACAGATCAAGAGAAGCTATTAGTTGTATTTAGTTACATTGCATTGTCTTTAGAGCACAGAGTAAGTATCTCAATGTTCCTTTGCATGACGTGACAATCGGTGGACTCACGTCATGTTAATAAATGTTCCCAAACCCGTGGCGTGGCTTCTTGCGTTACTCTGGCCATGGCTGCTGCCCTTTGCCTGAATTTGTGAAACTCCAGTCGCAGTGTGCTGCTCTGTTCATGTTTATGTTAATTTGTTTATGGGGTTTTTTGCTGTAAGCCGTTACATAACTCTTTATCTGGGACAGCAACTAGAGGTCTGTTTCTGTCTCAGTTTTCCCTTTGATGTGTCAAACGGCCAGAGACAAGACAGGGTTGCTGCACTCTTTGGATGCTGGTTCTGGAGGAATGAAGAGGAAGTGTGTATGCTGGATGCCTTACGAGCTGAGATACTAGTAGCTCGCACATCCCCCCCCTTTTCTAAGAGAAATTTATCAATTGCCAGCATTTCCTCCCACCACAATTTCACACTCAAGTATTTCCTCTTGGCACGCCCTGCTTTTGATGTCCCATGTCTCCACGGGTGTTGGACTTTGTAAGATGAGACCTGGAAGGTCTGCTGTGAGAAACAAACGGCTTAGGTCATGACAAGTAGAGTGGTGCATCCCTGTGTGCCTGCGCTCTGTCAGGCCCATTGTTGTGCAGGCTACAGAGCCCTCCAAGACACTTATTTAATGAGGCGGCCCTGACTGTGTAATTGCAGGCTGCTCTGTGAGCTATTATGGGAGATGTATTTTAGGGGGGCAAAACAGCCATTACTGCAACAAAACCGGGCCGTGTTTGTGAAGCAAAGTTGCACCAAAGCCGATATGAGCATCCTTCACAAGGATCAGTTCATATATGTGTTTGTTACAGTGTGCAGGACCCTATTTTTTATCCTTTTTTCTACATTTGAAGGATTAAGGTTGGGAATTGAAACACTGGTTCCAGTTGAGAACTGGTTCTTCAAGTTTCAATCTATCAGAGTCACATGATTCCAATGTTATCAATCTCTGTCAGCGACATTTCTCTGTTAGTTCCGTGTTTTAAAAACACTCATGACGTTAACACTCTGTGTCCATCCTGCTGGAAAGTAACTATTTGGTCATCAGTATGAACGCGAGGATGAAAAGGTCCAAGGCATGGCTTCATCTCTTCTGTGCTGCTTGTTCATGCTATTTTCCAGCTTATGTCCTTTTAATTAAATAAGCATTTTATTTTAACAAGTTCAGATGTTGGGCAGAAATTTTGCAGTGTTCACACAATGCAGACAATAAAACAGTATTGTAAAAATTGGGAAATCCTGTGCAGGCCTACTTTTTAACACACAGAAAATTGATCCGGAATTGATAAGGGAATAGATAAAGAATTGGACCGATAAGCAGAATCGGTAACGTCATCGATATTGATAAAAGATCACTAGAAAGATTTGCAAATAACCTCTACTGCTGAGTTTGCTCTAAAGGCGTTACAAATAACAAGAGTCACTTTGATTGAAATCCAAGCTTGTCATAATTTCTGAAGCTGTCTGACTGTCAGTCGTTTGCTTTGCTTTTGAGACGATATTCTATAATATATCAAAAGCTGAGTGAATAGTTGAAAAAAAGTGGCTGGATTTCTTTTCACTCTTTCATTTTCTCTCCCATTCATGATTGATTCTCTGTGAGGCCCAGTGCTTTTGCTCCCATTCCCTTTCTGTTTGCCAAATGACTCTGGTCTTGCATATTTGGTTCACTAGTGCTGGGATTTCCTTGTCACATGATTTATTTAGGATGTGTTAAGGTCTTTCAGAGAGCCTCACATCCCCGTCTTTGGCACTCCATCTCGGCAGACATCCTTTAGCTTTAAATTACTCCCTCCATCGCTCTCTGCTGTCCTCCTCTATCATCGCTCTCTTTCCTCCAGCGCTCTTTGCAAATTAAAAGAAACAAGCCAGTCTGAGCTGACAGCTGAGTTCAGCTCGAGTGAATGAGACGACTGCCTTTCTTTTTACCCTCTTTAGTGCTTTTTTGGCTTGATTTCATTGCTTTGTTTTGTTGATTACACTGCAAAACCAAATCTTATTCTACTTAATGACTTGGCCCAGAATATTCAGGCTGAGGCTGCATAGAGTTACTGTAAGGGAGACATAATTAGCTCATCTTAGCTGCTGCTCCGCGGCGATAGCGTTGCTTTTCCTTCCTGGTTTTCTGGTTTAGTGCTTCTGCTGCTGCTGGCCGGTGCTTCTTCATTCCTATCCTCAGAGAGAGTGCATGAATGCACGCCCCCACCTGTGTGTAGGCGGTGTTGGCCTGTGATGTGACCCGGCTGTCTGTTTAAGGGACAAGGGCCCTGAGATAGTGATCAAAACAGGCTCTGTCACACCCAGAGTTACAGACTTTATATCTGAGCTGCTGGTCAGTGGTGCTGCAGTTTCTTTCCCTTCCTGATTTTCTGTGTTAGTGCTTCGTCATTCTTGTCCCCGGAGAGAGTGTATGACAATGCACACCTCTGCCTGTGTGTAGGTGGGGCTGGCCTGTGATGTGACCTGGCTGCTGTTTTTTGATGACACTAGGGAGGAAAGAAAATTCTGATATGAGATATGGGCATACATATAATGTTGGCTAAATGTGGTTATCAAATACTTGTGACAAAGATATGTAATGGAGGCACGATATCTCACATTTTAACAAACTTAATTTCAAAGAGCACTGAACAGGAAACACTTCACTTACTAGTTATTAAATTACAGACCGCCCTCTGACGGACAAGCTAAATAATCACACCATTTTACTTTAGCAGTCAAAGCATTTTTTCCAGCTGTGAAAAGCATTTTTAATATCGGCGCATATCAGATGACGTAAACACCTCGGCATGGGCCTGGGTGATACAGCTGAAAAACCAATCATAGTGAAGTTTCTTCTCGATAATTATTGATCACGTAGATTGTGACTGGCGACTTGTGCATTCTTAGGGGTTGGAGTGGCTAAAATGATAAAATGAGTAAATAAGACAATATTTTTGACCAAATACCTCGACACTGAGACAGCATTGTAAGGATGACTGTTTGCAGTTTCAAAAAATACTACCCCAATGACATTTTTTGATAATGTGGATAATTAGATTAAAGTGCAATAAAAGAACAACAAGAACTTTGAAACCAAGAAAAGACAACAATTATGCCTTATCACGATGTAACGATATCCAAAATCTGTCACGATATCTTGTCTCATATCACAATACAATACAGTATCGATATATTGCCCAGCCGTACTGCTACCGATGTATTTGCAACAGGCCAATATCAGCCATAATATCAGCAAGCGATATATCGGTCAGGCCCTCAGTTACAGGCTTTACATTTTAGCTGCTGCTCAGTGGTGATTGTGTTTCTTTCCCTTTCTGGTTTTATGGTGTAGTGCTTCTTCATTCCTATCCAGCGACAGAGTACATGAATGCACGCCTCCACCTGTGTGTGGGTGGGGTTGGCCCTCGGCTGCTGTTTGAGATTGGGGCCCTGAGATAGTGATCAAAACAGACCCTGTCACACCCACAGTAACAGACTTAACAGAGGGATTGGCAGTGTTTGTTTGGTGTGTGTGTGTGTGTGTGTGTGTGTGTGTTGTGTTTCTGACTAACAATCCTTTCTATTCTTCACAGTATCTGGAGGGGCCCTAATGTGAATTGTGTGGACAGCACTGGATACTCCCCTCTCCACCACGCCGCCTTGAATGGACACAGGTGAATCACTCATAAAGAACTCTGTGAATTGGGAGAAATGTCTGCGTTCAGTTCCTTTGTTCTGCTCTGCATTAAATAAGGTCTGACCTCACAGACTAATGTCCCTCAGAGAAAATAAAGTTATTGATTAGCACTTTAAGGCCTCGTGTATTTGTTAGTGTAGTTTATTCCCGTGGCACTCTCTGACCTGCCCCGTCCCTTCCTCATCTGCAGTGAGGTGGTGGAGGTGCTGCTACGAAACGAGGCCTTGACCAACATCGCCGACAACAAGGGCTGCTACCCGCTCCATCTGGCTGCGTGGAAGGGAGACGAACATATCGTCAAACTGCTCATCCACCAAGGACCCTCACACCCCAAACTCAACGAGCAGGTCTGGCACTGCATTTGCTCACCTGTGTTTTTGTTCATGTGTGTTCTGGTCTGTCCGTCTCACTCTTAAGACTCCGGTTTTCAAACACATTCACAAAGCTGATGATATCATCATGAAACAACGTCATGAATAGATTTGTTCCTCCATCCGTTTAGGGAATATTAAAAGATGTGTGTCTGTGTTTGCAGAAGACATTTTAGAAGCTCAGCAGTGGATTTTTAGTTCTCTTTTGAAGTCAAATTTAGGAAATAACTCCCCAACTTTGCATTTTTAACATATTTGCTGACCTCTGGTAGTTTCATAGTTAGTTTAGTCCAAACGGTTTTGTCAGCAGCCACAGATAGATCTTTCTTCCACTTTATACGAAGGTCACTGTAGCACTGAAATGCCACACACATTTAGATTCAAACACTTCCTCAGCATGGCATGCTCTATGCTGTTTTGAAATGAGATGAATGTCCAAAAGATTGTGAGCAGAGTTCATTAACATCAGTGCATCATGAGTCTGACCTCTGCTCAAAGTGCTTTGATGCCGTGTGACTGTAAGAAGTGCTTGTTTGCGCTAACCATTTGAACTGTTTTAACTCATATGTTTCATATTTTGTTTGGTTGCTTACTGCACAGACATCTTCCAGGCCGGCACCGTCTCTGGCCTGTCCTGTTTGACATGAGGAGAAATGACCCATCATGAGCTCCATAAATGTTGTCTGAACCCTAAAATTCTTAGCAAACAAGCCTCCCTCGGATCTACGAAAACCAAAAAGTCTATTTGTCTCATTTTGTGTCATCTCTCCTTGCCTGTTCATGACAACTGATTGTTCATTAACTCAATTCTGATTTTTTTCTCCTTTTTTCTATTTAGTTTGACTCATTTGTGATCATCATTCATTTGTTCATTGCTTGTCTGAACCCAAACCATTGGCCTTTCTTCTCTTCCTCCCTCCCAGAGCTCTGTAGAGCATAAAGAGTTCAAACGCTGTGGGCCCTTTGACCCCTATATTAATGCCAAGGTGTGTACACAGTGCTGCTAAGACAACATTTCCTTTTGAAGTGCCTCTTTGCTTTCCTGCTGTGTTGGCTTGCTTTGCTTGGATTCGGTCTGTTGCCGCTGCTGCTGCTGCTTGTGCGGCCTCTCAGCTGCAGAGATGTGGGGAGGCTTTTTATTTCACCAGCTATCAGTAGATCCCTTTCCTCTGGCTTTCTGCTCATGCTCGCTTGTGATCTCCATCTTTATTAAGATCTTACGACAGCGCATTACAACATGCCCTCCATCACAGAAGGTAATCTCTTTGCTACATGTTCTAGAAATGTTGTACCAGCTATTTGATCGGGGTCAGAAATGAACTGAAGACAAAAATTCCCTAGAAAGTTCACTAAATGCGTTTCCTATGAGCATGGCCGCATCTTATTCATGAGTTTGGATGTGAAGTCTTTTTCTTGTGTTAAAATTGAGCAGATTTCACGAGAAACTTGTATAATATTCAGCCTGCAGCAGCTCAATGTTGGCACCACTCACCCAGCAGTAGAAGAAATATTAACTGATACAAACCACACTATCAAACAAAGCTATAACAATCATACTACTGCAATATTGGCTGCTGGATGCTGGTGGTGTTTTACTGCTACAAATTGAGTTTCAGACAGATGTTGTTTTATGCTGCAATTGCCGGTAATGATTATTTTCATCACTGATAGATGTATAATCCTTTTCAGTTAATGCTTTAATAAAATGGGCAAATGATGAACACAATTTTCTTTAATCGAGTCTGAATTACAGGTACAAAACTCATGGGGTTAGCTTATTATAACACACATAGGAGAGAACAAAGTTTTGATTGCTTGGAATTGCTGAGCTGTAAACAGTCAAATGTTCTTTCACACGCATGTATGCACTACCATGCTGATAAGATCCTGAGTTGCGACATGACATCAGTGCTAAACTGACTTCGTTTCTCT
Source organism: Naso thynnoides (assembly GCA_029783665.1). NCBI lineage: Eukaryota > Metazoa > Chordata > Actinopteri > Acanthuriformes > Acanthuridae > Naso > Naso thynnoides. Next base: position 21,574,092 of record JAQLOL010000002.1, on the reverse strand, counting down.
GTTTGTGACCATTCGCTGACTTCTACTTTCGTAATTATAGTCCTACTGATTTAGTCAGCTCAGCTGCCATAGGAAGTCAGATTATTTTTAGTTTTGACCATGTTAGCATTGTGGCTCCGGGGACGACATGTCAGTTGGTCCAACACTTTGATCCACACTGAAATATCTCAAGAATTATTTCATCAATCATCAGACAGTTTGGTCCATTTAGAGGATGAATCCTACTGACTTTGATGATCCCCTGAGTAAACACGAGGTTGTTGTGACATTTGCTACACACACTCATGCCCCCCTCTCAGGATAAATTGAAAAAACTTTCATCACCTTAGTTTTCTTCTAGCACCATCATCATCAAGTCATATTTTGAGTTCACGTATGACAAAATACATGGAACAAGTCAATTTCTTTCAAGGTTTACTCACATGGCAAATGTGAGCATGCTTACAGGCTAAACTAAGATGGTAAATACAGGAAATATTACTTTCTAAAAATTAGCATGTTAGCATTTTCATTTTTAGGTTGTTAGGATACTGACATAAGCATTCAGCTTTGACTTGGCACCTTACCATTTCAGACCAAATAAGGCGATGCAGCGATTACCACGGGTTGGTGTGTTGGTGTGGGAGTCTTTGCACTCTCTAACGGTGGGGTCACTCAAGTCTGCCTGCTCTTATCAACCTTATGGCCACTGCAGCTTCACACTGAGTTGCACTGCTCCAAAGTTGCTCCAAACTTTTGATCACTTTTTTTTTTTTTTTTTTTGCAGTCCTATCCTTATAAGACCACCTACATTTAAATAAATGGGACAACTTGCGTTTTTTGGTCTCAATGAGCCCTTACAGAGCTGCTAGCTATAGACTTTTAGTCTTCTTCTCTGGGGTACATAAGTTTTCCATTTGGCTTCTTTTTATTTTGTTTTAAACACCAGCTTTCTTGCTTTCAGCTTCAGGGAAACCCAATTCCCAGCCTGTTTACTTTAGGAGGACGGCCGTTCAGCAGACAGCACAGAGCTGACAGCGACAGTGTCGGCCCTCGCACAGAGCAGTGCAAACATGTTGGTCGCTCCATGATTTGGTTTTCAGCAGGCAGAGCTGGAAAGCCACCCAGCCTGTAGATAAAGCTGTGCACTATTTTTGAACATTGTCACATTTCCCCTGGACTAATCTTCTTAGTGTTTGGACGGAAAGGCTGGTTTTCTTTAATTCTGCTATATATTGGAGAGTGAATTTCCTGCTGCCATAGTCGCACTTTCTTTTTCCATTTTAGTCTATTTGATGGATTTAACATCGACTCTTATGTTCTGCTGACATTATGGGTGATGACTTAATGTAAACACTTTCAGGACAGGTTTGGAGTCACTACCTGGTTATGGGCCTTAATAATTGAAGCCTTGTTATGAATAAATCAGAAACTTGGATGCAGTGTGAATGCTCTGGTCCTGCTCGTGGTCATGGTTGATGGCATCATGTGACTGAGTGTGTGAGGGGTGCGTCCCGCCTCCCCTCTCATCACACGCCAGGACCAGAGAGCCATCTCATGAGGATGAGGAGGATGGGAGGTTTTCAGTGTACCAGTCTCTTCGCATCAGCATCAAAGAAAGATTTCCATGCCATGCTTTTCTGTATGAGTGTGTAAATGAGTGTATTTGCCCCTCCTCCTCCCGGTTTGAGCTTGAAAGCTCGCGTTGCTGAGGAGAGGAAGAGGTGGGGATGTTGTCATAGTAACCGTGTCACGGCTTATTGGTCATACAGTGTTAGTGGGTGACGCAGGGGAGAGATGTGGCGTTTGTGCAGGCTGAGATTGCAAGATGTTGAAGGTGTTTGATGAGGCTGTAAGAGGGTCCAGGACTCGTGGACATTTGGGGCCTCAGTTGTCTCCTTCAGGGACAGTTTGGGAATCATTTTGGACTGGATCCAGTTCTCTGTCATCCTGGTCCAAGCCTGCCAGACTAATGTTTATTCATTATACTTCTGTACTCTCTCCTGCTGAGAGTGTCCCTGAGTGTGCTGGCCACTTTGATGTTCCAAACGCCTCATTAAAGCAGAGCCAACCACAAACCGAGGGACCTGACCTGGACTGACCCCACCATCTGAATATTGGGGTTACAAAGGTTCAGCTCTGACTGTTCCAGAAATTGGAACTGTGGAATTAGAGCTGGACTGATTTTTTTTTTTTTTTTTTAATGATTTCAAATTTTTATTGATTTTGAATGGGTTGGTACATGACAGATTGGTGTATCAGATGAGACATTCCATGAGCAAAAAGAGAAAAGATTAAAAAAACAAAAGATCTGTATAAAAAGCTGGAGATCTGTAAAAGAGAGGGCAAAAAACAGATCATAGTGAAACTGGCAGAGTAGAACAGATTAACAATTATTTATCGTAGAGATGCCAGCCTAGGTTTCGTTATACTTGTATAATGACAATAAAGTCTATTCTGATTCTGATTCCAAAAATCCCCTCAGATGAGGCCCCTTAACATGATTTCTGTCATCAGAAAATTATTTTTATTTTGAATTATTTGCACGTGTAATTGAATTTTATGTCTATAAAATGTCAAAAAATAGTAAAAAACACCCCTCTTTATATCCTATAAGCAAAAGATGGTGCTTAGTTTATATGAACAACAATACAATCCCAAAATGCTCATTATACAGTCACATCGATGAAGAAAAACAGCGAACACTCACTATTAATAACATTATCAGAAAATGCTTCTCGCTTGAAAAACAACTTAAACAATAATTTGTTAAAGTGGTGGCAGAATAATTTTTAGTCTTCGACTTAAAATATTCACTGTATAATAATAATTTTGAGGCAAGCTCAAACATCCTCTGGTTTTCATCGTCTTGGTAAATTTGGTTATGAACTTAAACAGGACGCATAAGAGTATTAATGGAGAAAATAATCTCTAGAATAATTATAACATAATACTTTAAATATTATGGTATAGCATTTGTTTTGAAAAATAATCATATCCAAGGAAGGATGGCATATGGTTAATCTCATCATTATCATCATCATCTACATATTGTTATTATTATTACAAGCTGTAAAAGGACCCGGGCTTCTGTAAAGAAGCCTGTTTTAATGAATGTTTTCATTGACCTCCTTTTCCATTAATTAACATACGTTCTGTGTGTTACTTCATAATAGGATATTGCCTTTAGTCTGCCCGGACTCCTATCACGCTATCTCTCACCCAGGCTTCATCTTCATATATAGGTCACACGTCTAATACAATATATGTTTAGATGAGATCAGGTTCAGATCTGCATGTGCTGCTATTTATGTGACTGCAAACAACATGCACTGTACTTTACCTGGGATGGAATAAAAATGACGCTCAAAAGTTGCAAAAAAAAAAGGCAGGTGGATGTATGTTTGAATTCAGATTTGAAATGGATCTTATGTCTTCCCGACTCAGTGTGCAGTATCTCAGAGGTCTGACGTAGGAAAAGTTTGTGATGGCAGCTGCAGAAGTAATTTCCTCAGACTTGGTCACCTCATTATCAGTGGAGCAGAGTTTCCCCTCCTTCCTCTCGGCACAACGCTCAGTCTGTCAGCGCTCGTTTATCCCCTCTGTCTGTCACTTCAGTGTCCAGCTCTTCGCTCAACAACACATCACACCCTCCCTCCCTTTACCTTCTGCTCACTGCTCGTCCTCCAGGACTTGTTCTCGTCTCCGCTGTGCCAAGAAACGGCTGAAGCATGTTTGATGAGCTCTTGAGGGGTCGTGTTGTTATTTAACACAAAGATCAGGATTTCTCCATTGTCATGCATTCATATCTGCAAATTTCAGGGTGTGTCTCTGATAGCAGTTGGATCCATTTTTTTTACTGGAGGAACAGAGAATTTAGTCTTTTAGTTTAGTTGTGTTTGGAAAGTGTTTCCCAATTAATCAAGTGGAATACAAGTGGAAAAATAATCTTTCCTGTAAAAGGAAGAAAAAGTCCACCGAGCAGAGAATTACAATCCATGGCAGCAAGCCAGTTAGACATTTATCTCATTACAGGACTGCAAGCTCTGTTTAGTCTGGAATGTACAGACAGTGTCCAAATAAAAATCCACTATTAGATTGAACCCTATTATATGATTGTTGCTGTACATTTAGGGAAAGAACACTTTGGGAATTCAGATGAGTATTTACAGGGCTTTCGGGAAATCGAGAAAAAAACTAAGGATGCAATCTGTTTATTAGTTTTTAAATAAAAATCCCAAATTTCCACAATTTCAAGGAGCACAGGTTGCTTTCCCACTGATAAGTACAATCAGAAGTTCTAAACTCAAAGATCTTCCATTAAAAATTAAGCAAAAAGAAGATCAACAAATGTTCTGCACTTCTACATAATAAATGATTAAGCTACGACTAAATTTGTTGTTCATGAAGTTGATCAATCGTTCAACTGTCTACAGTCACTAGGAAATGCAAACCCATACATAAAACAGTTTAGGCTTTGTATGAACTCCCACATTTGACCTTTGTAGGCAGAATATATACATTAAAGCGGCAGTTAGTAGCTTTCGCTAACAAGCTAACAGGCTAATGCTGTAGCATGAGACTCAAAATGGTTGCAGGAAAAGTTGCAGCGGAGTAAACTGGTCCGTCTCAGCTCAAGCTTGACTGACGGTGTCACTTGCAGACACTCTGTTGTCAGCAGAGGCGAGTCAGAGCATAAGGCTCAAACAGCCATTCAGCTCGTACCGACGTCACCTGTCGCTAAGAGGTGCAGTGTAGACAAGCCAATCAGGACAGAGAATACAGAGAGTGT
>JAQLOL010000002.1:21505962-21568372 GCA_029783665.1 Naso thynnoides | reverse complement strand
AGTTGGGAGATAAGGCTGATCCTGTTATAGAGCGAGATTTCATGCAGAAGCTCAGTGAGTCCCTCTTGCATGAAAATATGAAAGTGTTGCACTGAAAATCGCAAATTAATTCAGTCTAACATTCTTTTTGAAATAGGAATTTCATTTGGCTGCAGGGCTATCAGCCTGCTAAAATTAGTTTTAAATCAGGCTACCCATTTTTAGGTTCCTGTGTGAAATGTTTTTAATCACCTTTTTTTTTACAGAATGTGTTTGTCTTACAGTGTTGTATGTGAATATCAAACCATGCAACTCCTGTGCCTGCGGTAGCTGTAGAACAGATTGATTTTGAAGATGTTTTTTTTTTTTTAAAGTAGGGGCTTCTGTATCCATGAGCTTGATTTTTATTTCACTTTGATTTATAATTAAACCCAAATGTTTATGAAATTGGGTGTTTTCAAGCACTTCAGAGGATTTTGCTTGGCTTTTAGTGCTGTCATGGTGACAAACAGTTACGCAGTAGAGCTACTCAAAATGCAAAACATGGAGTCTTGCTTATAATACAGACAAAACAAAATTTGTTTAGACATATATAGAAGGTAGCAGCACATATATACACTTTATCGCAAAAGGCAGTTTAAAAGAATATCACATTTTGGACCAAAAACATGCTGAATCAAATGTGCCCAAAGAAATATTGCACTAAATTCTTTTTTGCTCACCACATCAACGAGAGATGAGCGGCAAAAGTCTGGTCTTACATCTAAAGATGCTCCTCGTCTGTCGGTGAGCCGATTTTGTTTTCCAAAGAGCACGTATTTAAAAACTTCAACCGAAAAACAAACCATGAATGTGGAGGAGGTTGTTTCTGCAGTTCCTGCAGGGGCCCGACGCTGGAAGACCCCTGTGTAAATAACATGTAGCATAGCTTTCATCGGAGGAGGCACGGCTCAATGTCTCATAGCTGCTTGGTTCTTATTAGTGAGTCAAGTGGCTGGTCAGCTGTGGCTGATGTGATCAGATGCTGACTGACACGTGGCTATGGCACACTGACCACGACACTGGCAGGTAAGACACTTCAGATCACAAGCACTGAGTTCAAGGTATCAGTTTGCTGCACTGCTCTTTTATACTGTAAGAAATGATAAATGGATTGCTTTTATGTCGCACTTCACAACCACATAAGCAAGCCAAACACACACATTTACACACTGATAGAGCATAAGGAGCAGTTTGAGGTTCAGTGTTTTGCCAAAAGGCACTTTGACATGCAGACTGGAGGAGTCTGACCCTCTGATAAGCAGACGACCTGCTGTTCCACCTGAGCCACAGCCGCCCCAAGAAAAAGCCTCATGTTTTAGTAACACGTGTTCACAAAATTGCCTTTGCCCTATTTTTACAGTCAGTTGTTTTGGGTGCTTTGTGTAAATCATTGCATGCTAGATTTACTTGGATTACTATCGGAGCAGCAGACCTGCATATTTGAGGAAGTGAATCACGCTGATGTAATCACAGCATGTACGTATGCCCGCTGAGGTCATCTAAATGCGTGGAGTAAATCTGTCTCAAAAGCTGTGTCAAGTGCTCGCTGGCGCGGCACAGATGAAAGACGGCGTGCTCTTTTTCTATGCCGTCCGGCCATTTCTTCTGCGAGGACATGTGACTTTGTTTGGAGCCACAGAGAATTTTGCTGAAAGGAGAAACAAAAACACAAATCCCAAATCCAGCTGACGAAACCACCCAGGCAGTGGAGACTGAGGTCGCTGTGGTTTACCTCACAGAGAAAAGGCTGTTTTAAACCTTTTCTTCATGTTTTGTTCAGTTAAGACAAGAGCATTCTCACTCTCAGCTGCACTCAGAGCTCTCTCTTTTGATAGGCAGGTGTCGTTTTGTTTCTCTAAGCTCCACCCCCGCTCTCCCTGCTCAAGCTGTGACCTGCTTTGCCTGTAAAGCACAATACTCACTCTTTCTTCCCCTCTCAATCCCACTCTCTCCATCAAACAATGAAGAAGATACCTGCTGATCCCATCTGGCGCCAGGTTTTTGTGAAAGAGCCTTTAAAAGGGAGACTGACACCTGTCCAAAACTGCCCTCCTGCCCCCTCTAGATGACACCCTGTCTTCACTGGTACAGTTGGCACGTTCCTCTGGGAGCCACCCAAACTGGCATCATGCATGTCCATGTGGGGGCTTCTCATGCCAGCTGTCAGCCCTTTGTAGGTGGCTCTGTGTGTCTGGAATGACTGTCTCTCTGGGCATGTGGTTCCACAATGGCTGGCATTATCCGCCACACCCATCTACACGCACATTTTGCGAAAAAAGCCAAAGAAGTGCAGGGTTGTGCAGGCTATTTTTGCCGATTGCCAAGAATCACATGTTTGCAGTTGTGCCACACTTTGAGAGATTAAGAGCAGTGATTATGCTCCTTCCCGCTCAGCCACACTCACACAGCAGCTTTAAGGGTTTTTTTCTGAACCACTGTTGCCCCACTTAGAGGTACAACCAGCAGCACAGCCTCAATTATGACGGTCCATGTTGTCATTGTGTGTTAGTTGTTTGAATTGGTCAGGAGAGTTTTTTCCCTCCCCTTCATCTCATTTCAGCTCTAATGGGTCGCCCCCTGCTGGCTGCTCATGATAGAGCTCATGAGCTCTGGTGGAGTTCTCAGGTCTATTAGACATCGATCATGTAGCAGCTTGGAGTCATTAGATCCAATAACCACCACTTATTGACTTTACATTGTAATTACTGATTTTAACTGCTGTTTGTCTACTTGTCTGTTGGAACAAAAGGTACAAATGACAAATGTCAGGTTGCAAAGATGAGATCATTTTCACAACCTAAATCAACACCATGTGAACACTTTTAACATGATGATCCTTTAATGGCTGTTGATATACTTTTTATTCTAATCTTTTAATGCCTTCATACTTCTGGTAAGTCTGAGAAGAATTATGTTTATATATCAGTTTTATATATCATACAAAAGTTCATATACTGCTGTCAGGCCGTAATTACGTTGTCACACACAGAGTTGTTTACCTTGTGCTTGAACAAGATTAATAAATAAATGACCAATGAAAGTTCAATAAATTGCTTAATGTTTAAGTCATTTGTTTAAGCCAAACTCCTGAACATTCTTTGGTTTAAGGCAGCTGCTCCAGTATTAGGATTTACTTTTTCTTTGTTGCAAATACATGTAAATAAAATATATTTGTTTTGTTTTTTTTAAGGCTGTTTGTCAGATAAGAGCAAATTATTTGAAGATGTTACTCAAGGACTGGGGGCCACATGGCCTTAAAATAACCCCCTGGTATTTCAGGGTATTTTTGCGATGATGGTATTGTTGATAATATGACAAAATATGGACTACAACTTGCCAAAGATTCTGCCGTGCTCTGCTGAGCCGCTTAGTTTATCTGCTTGGTTAAGAACTCACAACAGCTGTTGATCTCTCCGCACAGGATTGTTTGGCTTTTCCTGATAATCGTCTGGTTGCTTGACGTGAAATAAGTTTGTTGTATTGTCCTCTTCTGTCACCGTGATTTATAGTGCAGCTGATCTTTTGTAACAAAATCATTTCAGCGCTGTTGAAATTTTTCCCCTTTTTTGAACTAACTAGTCCTAGGGATTTGTTGTTGTTGTTGTTGTTGTTTTGCCACCTGTTGATTGATTAATCATGTATGTTCTGATGAAGGCCTGATAGGCCAAAAGCTCAAAATAAAGCAAATCCTTTTCATCAAGTTCAGAACTAACTACTCCAGCATTGAGCTAGTAGCAATATTTCAGCCATGACTTTTGTTGCCGTGTGTAATGTTACTTCAACAAGTTGAGCTATTTCCATTTTTAATTTTTTTTTCATCATATTAGAAATTATACTGATAATACCATGGTCACTCTGGTCATCGCTGCCTTGGTTTCTAGGACATTGCATTTTGTCACCATTTTCCCATTTTACAGACCAAACAGTTTATCAAGGTTATGTTTGTTATATTAATAGACAACAAACATCAGTTCTGGTTGCAGCCCTAGTGTTGTCATGAATGTCATATGACATTGTTAGGTATGGAAATACTTATTCGCCTCTCCTCGCTGTCACTGTCCCTCTCTCTGAGACATGCCGTGTCTCATGTGATCTTGATTGTCTAATGGATCAAGTCTCAGTCTTTTCAGTGACATTCTGACCTTTGGTCCAAGCAGCCCATGTCTCTGCTAATTCCCACCTGTGTCAGCGCCTCTGCCGCTCTGCTAGCACCCTGCTGCCCTTGGCATTCAGTGCCATCCCCAACACCTGTCCTCATTAGTCCATGTAGGTCTGCCCGTCAGGCGCCCCTCCTCCCTCTGCTGCATATTCCCTCAGGCCTCACTGTGTGCTTCATCCTTGTGGTGCTTTTTCATGACCTTTTCATCTGCTAATGTGGTGGGCTCTATGCACTGATTGGTTTAACTTCACCATGACTCCACCGAGTCCCCTATTTTTACTCATTAACAAACATGACTCAGCCGATGTCCCTTCTCAACTGATCTTCTTTATTACATCTACTTGTCACTTTGTTTCTTCTTTATGTCTGTGTTGCTGTTTTCCTGTGCCGCCTCTCACCCGTTTGTCCACTCCAAACAGAACAATGACAACGAAACGCCGCTGCACTGTGCTGCCCAGTACGGCCACACTGGGGTGGTGCGGCTGCTACTGGAGGAGCTCACAGACCCCACGATGAGGAACAATAAGTTTGAGACTCCGCTGGATCTGGCTGCGTTGTACGGCCGCCTTGAGGTCGTCAAGCTGCTGCTCACTGCCCACCCCAACCTGCTCAGCTGCAACACCAAGAAACACACACCACTGCATCTGGCCTCTCGGAATGGACACCTGTCTGTGGTGGAGGTGCTGCTGGACGCCGGCATGGACATCAACTATGAGGTGTGTTTCCGTCTGCAAGTGTGTGTCAACTTAAAAGCTTCAGTTTGCAAGTATTTCTTAATATACTGTCATGGCCCAAATCATGTTGGGTAACTTAATCTGCACTCGCAGCACTTCCTCTCGCTACTTCCTACCAAAGCTATGAGATTAAATGTAAAACTCTTAAGCTGTGAGTTTGCAAAGGAACTGCTGTGGTATCAAAGCAGAGTGGGGGCTTGCTCCCCCTGGTGGGCCCTGTGGCTCTGACTCTGGACCAAACTGTGCCATCCATCTGTCTGGAGACGCTTCTCCCTTCACCCTGCCCTCCTTTCCTCCTTTCCTCTGAACCAGGGACATAAAGTCTATCCAGTGTCCTTCAGGCCTTGCATCCTGCAGTTTTCAATTAGCATGGCCCTGTGAGCTGGAAAATGCTTTGATTCCTCAACCACATAATTGACAGTGTAGAAAGTGGACCGAGTGGTGGGCATAAATCCGACAGGCCCCATGCACTGTTTTCATCGCTAAAATACTGTCAGAACTGGACTGATGCAGGTTTAACTCAGTCTGATTCATCTGGAAAAAATTAGAGGGAAACCAGCATTTCCTTTAATTTTCATAATAATTGTATTCATAACACACACGCCTCTGTCTCAACTCTCTCTGCACCTCCGGCTCTTAATGCTTCTGCTTTCTTTTTCTGCTCAGACGGAGAAAGGCAGCGCCCTCCACGAAGCAGCCTTGTTTGGGAAGACAGATGTGGTACAGAAACTTCTCAGCGCAGGTCAGACTTCAGCACCAGACAAGCCACGATTAAATCACCCTGTGCTTTAGCAAAAGCCTAAACGTAACACTTGACTGTCTGTTAAATGCCAGGTATTGATGTGAACATCGTTGATCAGAAGGGCCTGACGGCGCTGGACACTGTCAAGGACATGCCCTCCCAGAAGAGCAGAGAGATAGCTGCTCTCATCCTTGGTAAAGACTAAATGTGAAGTGAACACAGTGTCAAATTTCCTCTTGATTTCACATTTCACTAACCCTGTTTATCTGTTGCAGGTCACATGACTGGAAAACCCCCTGACATTGAGCTTCCCCCTCCCCCGATTCCTCCCCCCCAGGAGAGTCCCAGCCCGCGGAAAAAGGGTAAGAATTACCAGATGTCAGAAGAGTCGAATGTTTGAACTGTAACAGTGATTCAGCTGTTTAAACAGGAAACACAGAGATAAAATGTGATTTCATCTTCAGTCTGTTCTGCTAGGAACTGTGTTTGTCTGTCTGCTTACCAAATGTGCATCTCGATCTGTGTTATAGGTGATCTGGAGAAGGTGAGTGAGTTGATCTCGGGGCTGGCCCCGGGGCCCGAGGAGGAGAGCCCCTATGAGGCTCTGTGTGAAGCCACTTCCTGCCACTCTCTGGACAGCCTCACCAGCGGCAAGTCCTCTGACAGGGACTCCGGACGGCCGGATAGTGAAGCTGGCAAGGTCAGCAATTGTTGAACTTAAGCCCAACCTCCCACACAATCTTAAAAACGCATGCAGGCAAAAAAAATGTCAAGCTTCACAGGATTTTTATGGGGGAAAAAAATGCAGTACTCCCACTAGAGGGTGATAGTGGTCTTCTATCCACATGAATGGGCCTCAAACACCTCCAACATTACATTACTCATGGTTGAGAGGGGCTGTGCAATGCTTTACTCCACTTAACTCTTGCAATAAAGCAATAATAGATAATTTAGCAACCGTGTATTTAGTGTTTGTTATATTCCTGATCATTTACAGAAAGATCGTCTGGCCCATTCATCACTTCCAGGCCCGGGTCATGAGGAAGAGGTGAGCTCAAAGGTGACGAGCTGAGATCATAAGTTCAGGAGGAACATGTTGCTGTCTTGCATCACTGATTCTCATACGTGTCATTGTTTTAGCGCCGTACATGTGCGGCTCATGGCGTAGAACATTAGGCTACATCCACACTGCTACGTTTGAGCATCCTCAATAACCTGGCGTTTTAGCGGCTCGAAGATGGAGTAATTTAAAGAGTAGTGTCCCCTCTCTTATTTTGAATTTAAACCTGCTTGGCTTGTCATTGTTGACGGGCAAAGGCGAAGTGGTTTGGAGACGTTGATGACTGGTCGTGCCCAAGTCATGTGACCATTTATCTGGAAGAAAACAAGCCTGTATGTCTCATGCATGTGTGTATCATCGAGCCTCGACTACCCTGTGTTTTTTTGCATGGATAATGAATTACATGCCTTGCTGATCCTGTTGTCTCTACTAGCAGCTGTTATGCACTTATTTTGCGTTTTCTCTGATAAGATAATCCCTTATTATTTACACAGCGGGGGAAATTTATAGTCACAAGAACTGTTCGAAAAATGCGAACCCTGCGACCCCTGTCATGAGTCACGACTGCTCACTTCACGGCCGCTGCTCAAATCAAACAGCTTCTTAATAAATATTCATCTGAGTGCGGTTCTGAGTAGGGGCAGTGGGGGCGTAAAAGAAGGAGAAGTGAAGATGAAAAGGAGTGCAGACAATAGGGGAACATGCTTGGCCTCAGCTGTGGCTGACCATAGAGGATGCATTTGTTAAAGTTACATTAAGGAAGTTTCTTATTACGAAAACGTTTCCAGATTTCCTTTGGTGTCATCAGTGCAACACTTTTTCCTTCTTACCGTCTTTCCCCCTTTACTTTCTCCTTACCTATTCTCCCTTTTTCTGTAGGCTCTGTATACTAACAGTAGTATTGATGAGCGAGGCGAGCCGCTGGAGGAGGAGGAGGAGGATCACACGTACGAGTTGTTGCTGACTGCACAGACCAAAGTCCCGCTGCCCAGCCACGAGACCCAGTCCAACAAAGGCAAGAGATTCTGTGAAAAAATTTTCCTTCGTTTACATGAGATTATTATGTTTTTTAGGGATTTTCCTGAGTAAATACAGTTACTTTGCCACTTCACACCCCCTCATTCCTACAGGATTAGAGCAGAGTTGAGGATTGGTCAATTTTCAAAATGCGTCTTAAAACTCCACTGATGCCGTCCGAGCCGTCTGAATACATCATCCTATCCTCACCAGCGAGAAAGCCTACACAAACATGGTCAACCCTTGCTGTTTGTGTGTGTGTGTGTGTGTGTGTGTGTGTGTGTGTGTATGTGTGTGTGTGTGTCGCACATGAGCAGACCCTCCTTTAGTCGCGCCTGATGAATGGCACTGCATGTAATTGGATTAAATGGGATTAAATTAGGAGGCCATTTGGATCCCTAGCTGTTGATGTAGATGTTTTAAAACCATCTACTCAGGCCCTACAGCTTAGTCAGCTTCACTGGCACCATTAAAAAAAAAATCTCACTGAGCTGAAGGGTTGGAGTTTAATCGCTGATGTCATCACTCCACCCCATGTGGATAAATGAGGGTGTTAGAAAAAGAGGGGTTCTTTACTGTTTTGCTTCCACTCTGGAGTCAGGCAGTAATGTTAAACGACTGGTTTTTACATCTGATCTAAAACTGCTTCATCATATCCGCACAGACAGCGCTGTGCACGTGCAGGAAGACGAAGTCTGTCTGTCTCTGAGCCTGATATGTCGTCATGCATAATACATGGCCTTATTATACATCACTTTCATTTTATCTCAGCCCAATGTCTCTACTGACAATCAGAACTGGAGATACTTTGTAACTCTGAGGATATGTTTAATAACTAGACACTGAAAGGGACAAAGATAATCTTTCATCTTCTGTGTTCTAACTCGCATGTTTTGCTTCTCCTCAGATGAGAACGCCACTACACTGTCTTCCAATAGCGTCCTACCTCAGGTAAATAAAACATTCTTTCTTGTTACCTTTTTACATCTTTTACATTAGGGATGCACAATACTGGATTTTTTGCCGATATCCGATATGCCGATATTTCACAACTCATTTGGCCGATTATCAGTACCGATATCACACACACACACACACACCTAATTGCAGAGATCATCAAGTCTCTTCTGTAGTGGAATTTACGTACAGTATTATTATGCATTCTCTTACTGTGTTAGCCCCCAGCGAATTCAGGCATAAAACACAAAGCTTAAAATTATGTAATATTCATTCCTTGTGCAAAAGAAGAAAAATGCTTGAACTTACCTTATGTAAAGCATGTCATATTTATTTATGACAATTGCTTTTAAACAAAGCAAGTAAGATGCATCCTACTTAAAAGTGGACGATGCTCTTCCTGCGACAGTCATAATAAAACCCACAACTAGGGCAAATTTGGCCTGTTTCACAAGTGACAAAGTAAGTCAACATGATGTCTGTCCACAAGGAATACGTGAAACATGGCGACGACTCGGCATTTAATCAAGGAAACAGCAGCCGATTATTTTACTGTTCGTTATACAGGCAGATATCGGCATGATGGCCAATATCTGATATTTAATTTTGGAGCCAATATTGGCTGATAATGTGTCAATAATATCGTGCATGCCTATTTTTACATCTTTATACTTTGGGCAACTAGCAGACATTAAAAGACAGTCATTTTGAAAATCTCCTCACCTGCAAGTTGTACAAAAACCTTATTTATACACTCAGATGACAGGATCCCTGTTGCATTTTGAGCTGCATATTCAGAGCCATGACCATATAACCACAGCAGGTGATATCATAAAGCTGAAGGTCACATCACGGCCTCAGATTGAGTCATATGTCAGCAGAAGGCAGAAGTCGTCTCAGACTGGCTTCTGTAAACCTGCCTGCTTTATTTATTGTCCCATCATATCTTATTTTATTGCCTTTTTCAATTTATCATCCAGTTAGCAGATTTTATTATTCCTGCCACCCTTTCACAACCCCACCTGCTGCCCACAACGTCTGCCCACATCTTTTATTTCAAACTTCTATTAGATTAGCTTTGCTCCTCAGCTGCCTAATCATAATCAATGGGCAGGACAGTGTCCTCTGTGCTCTGGTCTCCAGCCTTGTGAGCCGAGCCAAATCATGGCTGATGGAGGCAAACCTGCTACCAATACTGCCATGAAGGCAATCAGTTGGGTAGCATATTCATTTCATGTTAAACTAGTGGAATAATAACCCTGGGTTATTAATTGGTTCACTGCTAATATAATGATGTGGCAAGGGCCCAAAATTAGCACCAGCTGTCAACCAGATGCTGCTAAAATATGCAACTCACCAGCCAAAAAATAAATCGTAATCTGCTGAGTGGCTAGTTAAATTTGAAATATATTGTAAAATATTTGGATGGTGGACAGAGAAGTTAATTTTGCACCTTGATTGGCAGTTGTGCATAAACTCTCTTCTCTTCTGTCGCATTTCAGCGTAAACCTGTTGCCCCAAATGACCTCAGAGCCCCAAGCAAGACGAAAGACACCCTGCACCCACCTGGACGGGCGGGCCCTCGGCCACCAGGAGGTGAGTTTGACTATTGCCCTCTAATTTTAGTAGCCTAATGAGGAACAACACCTGCTGCTGCTGGCTGTGCTCTGGGAGGGTTATAGAAGATGGACAGAACACATCAGACTTGGAAAAAAACAAGCCAAGCATGTGAGTGAAATGGTATAAATGCATTTGGGTTTGCCGGGTGAGACGGGCTGGCTTGGATTAGCGCGAGCAGGGAACGCATGACTGGCATTCTTGAGCAGCAGAGCGGATTTGGCTCGTCGGCAGCCGGCTGATTGACATTCCCTGGCAAGTGGGCCAGAGTCGTTTCGTTTCCAGTATGAGGCAGAATTCTTGATCAGATTGTGACGTTCATATCTCAGATATACATCCCGCTTAAAGCTGGATATGCCACCTCATCCAGCCAAGAATGGAGCGGTGGTGAGGAGCACGCTCTCTGGGCTCCTGCAGACGCATCTGTATCGCATAAATATTTTTGGAGCATGTTTGCGAAAGAACTGTAGAGCGAAACGTGGGAGTGAAGCTGATTTGAGAGTGCTGTTTATAGAGAAGCTGGCTGTTTTGTCTTAGTTTAGGAGTGTTTGTTTAATTTTTTATTTTTTTTTTACTGTGGTTTAGGGAAACAGTTTCAAGTTTTTTTTGTCCGGAAAGAATTTATAGGTGCACTGCAGCAACATCAGTTTGATGGATACAAATGGAAATGTCTGATGATTATAATTCAAACTAAGAAGACCCATTTCCAGAATTGATTTTTGCGCCTTCGGTCAAGGCCTTTTTGTTGATTTTCAACTTTAACCACTGGTCTATGGACAAGTTGTTTTTCTTAGACAATAGAAAATATGTTTTAACATGTGGATACAGCTGGTGAATACTCTGATGTTGATGTTGGTGGAAAAAAATGAAACACTTCCTCGTGTCCTTCTCCTTGCATATTATTCTTAGTGCCTCTCAAGTTAAAGTCTCCTTTCCCTTTTTAAAGCGACAGAAACCGCAAGTTGGGTTTATATGTGAATACCACATTGTGATTTTTCTTCTCATACCCGTGTCTGTTTTCACGTCAGAAAGTTTTGGTTCCCAGTTTTGTGTTGTACAATAACACCAGCCTAGTCTAAATGTTTAGTTCTGCTGGTGTGTGTACTTTCATTGTGTTTGAGACGATCTGAGGTCTGAGGTCGTGTGGACAGTCAGGACGAGACGTCAGCACTCTGTGGCAGGTGGAGGAGATGAATGCACGGTCAGCGATAGCAGGGTGTTTATCATCCATTACAAACATATGGCTGTTTTCAGAAGGAATCCAGCCTTTTCAAACACACATCCACCTCTGTGGCCCGTGTTTTATTGTTTCCAGGGGATACTTGTCATGAGAAGTAACATCCTGTGATTCTCCACAACTAGTATTAAACTTGGGCTGTCTTTAGTACACAGCTATTAACAGTGATAGTGAAGAAGCAAAGCTAAAGTTCGTATTTTGAAGTTTCTCCTTATTAACTGCACATTTCTTTTGAGTTTCATGGTCATCTAGTGTGTTTTTTTTATACTGAATGTGCAGATTCCTGCAGGTCAGGCTCAAAAAGCACCAATGATTTCTTCACAAGCTTTAAATATTTGCTCCAGAAATATACAGTTGCTGTTACGAACTGAATTGCCACAGATGGATGCAGAGAGGCCAAAGATTTAAAGCATCTGTTTGGCAACAGAAGCACCTACATCAGCCTTCACATTACATAAGCAGTGAAGCACGTCTTTAACCAGATGTGTCAGTTTAAGTACCCGTTTGCTTGTTTGTGACTGGTTGTAATCATTAGTATTACTCATGTACTGTTGCCTTTGGCATCATTGTACGTAATGCTGTGTGGACGATGGATATGATAACGGGCTATTGTTGTTGTTAGCTAACACTTTTCATGGCTTTTCTGTCCAAATGTTTTAATATCAATAATTTGGGCTTTAGTCCTCATTGCCTTTCTGCTGTACATGACCCAGTCCTGGAGCTGAAAAAATATCTTTGTATCTACAATAAAAACAGAGCTGAGTTTCCACAGGCCGAGCATGAATTGCCTTTGGACCGTGTAGATGTTAGAGTGACAGCCAGCACTGAGTTTGCATAGCAAACATGACTTCATGAGTCAGATATGCAGCCGTCGTTGCCAAATTAAACACATATGCACACCTCTGTGGTGGCTTCATCCGGCTATTAGAGCTGCAAAAATGTCAGATTGCATCTGTGCACATTTGCTGCAGTGGTCTGATGAAGGGTTAACACCATGTGAGATTGCTGGAACCGCACTGATGTGCTCATGGGGCGTTCACACTCCCGAGCTGCCAAGGAGAAGGGTGGGTGTTTGGCTGCAGTCCTGACATATGTGCTTGGTACATTCACCCACCCATCATTACACACAAAAACACCCACACACACTTTTTCTAGATGTGCAAGTGTTTAAAAACGTGTCAACAGGGAGTTCAGGGCGTCGTTTGGCACATTTAAATGGCCCCTGAAGCAGTAATGGGGCAGTTTTGTCTAAGTGAGGTTCCGTGTCAAACAGTCGAGTGGAATGCTTCCTCCCCTTCAATTCTGGAGATATGACTCCCTTGCAAACATTTCTTTTGATGTTTTCAGTCTTCGGAACAGCCGATTGAGAGATTACAGCGCTGAGACGGCCACAAATGTCGGCCGAAACTCTCCTGTGAAGGACAAACAAAGTGTTGCAACAGGTCACTACTTTTCCTGTGGTGTCGCTGCCCCAGATTCCCTGTCACCAAACACCCTGACCCTGTCACCCTGGCAGAGACAGTCAGCTCAAACACACACCCCACATACACACTCCTTCAGCATGTGTCACAGGGCTAATTATCAGGAGTCTGGCTGCTGGAGGATGGGGTGATTCAAATTTCCATTCCAGAACCACCGTTAGGGTCTTGAATTAGAAGCCAGAAAACACAGAGGACGGCTGGTCACACGGCAGATAACAACATGCACCAGAGGAAGATGGGTGCAGGAGTGCATATTGTCATTCTGTGGCTGATTTGATTGCAGAAAAGAGGCTTAGGTGGCAGTAATTCCCCAGGGAGAGGGAGGAGGAAAATCTAATTGTTTTTAACTGCTCTCGCCATTCAGTCTCTGTAAGGAGTTGTTTTCATTGGAGTAGGCAGCCGACGTAAGTTTCACTCCTCTTTGTTAATTTTCTGTCGTATGCTCTGCTGTGTTTGTTGCATCATCTGCTCAGCGGATGTAGTTATGACTGCTGTGTGAAAGTTTTTTTAGTAAGTTGGAGTGTTGAGTCATTTCATGAAGTTGGCCTATGAGTTTTAAGCCAGTCACAAAGATGACGAGCTTCAAATCCCTGTTGCAAAATGCAGGCAGTGAGGCACCAGCGGATAGTCGTCAGACGGCTGCAAGCTGGGTTTGGAATCCTGTTATTTCTCCAGCCAACATACGCCTTCTCCTCGCTCCTTCTCTCTTCTCTCCCTCTTTTCTCTCCGTCACTCCTGGTAGGAAACAATTACAGATCTGTTTCTGGACTTGTGTGGGCGGTTTCTTATTAGCCCTGCTCAAAGGATCTTCCCCTCAGTCAGAGGTCCACTTTCCAGCCCTCACAAACTGCTTTCTTTCTTCGCTGACTTTGTCCTTTCTTTTTCTCCTTCCCTAGATCACTCCCAGCACAGTCAGGATCAAGGAGCAGGTGTCCCGGAGCAGTTCACCGGCCTCCTGCACGGATCCTCCCCCGTCTTCGACTGCCGCGAGGAGCCCTTCAGGCTTCCAGGTGTTCAGCCGTCCGGCCAGAGCCAGCCAGAGCCAAGAAAATCTGCCAAAGCGAAGGAGGAAGTAGCAGCAGCTGCACCACCGCCTAGCCGTCCCAGCATGGCCGCCATCCTGACAGACTGTGATCCAAAAGCAATTTACGCAACTGTGAACAAGGAGCCCAGGGATTCAGGGGCTGGGGCAACGTCTGCCGTGAGGATGCGCCCTCCCGGGGACCTGAAGCTGGCACGCAGCCTCTCCAAATCTGACTCAGACTTGCTCGTTTCGCCTCCAAGTGAAGAGGAAGGAGGACTGGGAAACCGGAGCGAGTCTGTTTCTAACTGTAGCACTGGCAAGAAGAGGCTAGAGAAATCTCCCTCTTTCACCTCAGAATGGGACGAGGTAAGTTTTTTTGTCTCACAATATTTGGGAGTCAAGCGCAGTTGGTGTTGGTGCTTATACTTCACAGATGCAGTAGATTACAGGCCAAAACTGACCAATGTTAAAAGTTTTTCAAGGTGGTTAGAATCTTCAGAGGAACCCCAGTTTCATGAAAAGTTTCACTGCAAGATGTTTCATCAGTATATAGAAAAGCAATTGCCTAAAACTTTTGTGCCTTAAACCATGTCAGAACCTAACATTAAAAAAAAAGAGACGCACATACACAAATAAAACACCTTTAAAATACATTAAAACCAGAATTAAGTGAGTTTTTAGGAAGTTTAGATATGGAGCCCTGTTACAAGTATACCACATGGACAAAGACAACTGTTAAATTCCTTACGTCAACAGTAGATTTAGAACATCTAGACCAATATAGGCACGTTTTTGAGCACACTGTTAAGGATTGCTTTTGTCAGGCCTCAGTCAACTTGTTCTTGTACTGCAGCCGCAAAAT
The DNA here is from genome assembly GCA_029783665.1 of Naso thynnoides. NCBI lineage: Eukaryota > Metazoa > Chordata > Actinopteri > Acanthuriformes > Acanthuridae > Naso > Naso thynnoides. The sequence goes on along the minus strand of JAQLOL010000002.1, from coordinate 21,553,461 downwards.
GTCTGTCCACAACTACAAAACTGATTGAATGGAAAACTTAATGCCAACTGTAAACAATCTGTTGACCACAGGGAACACACACTCTCGTTCTGTCAACTCAAAGCCCACCTGTCGTCCTGAAGGGGACGTTGTTTTGAACACAAACCTTCAGCAAACATGTTAACCATGAAGGAAAACGTGTTTGCACATAAAAAAAACAGTGAAGGCATTTAGATTCTTAGTTTGTTTCTTAAAGATTTTTATTTTGCTGCTTAGATTTGACAAGTTTTTGGTTTAATTTCACTTGCCCTTTAATGGGAATATTTTTATTTTCTCTATCCTGTCTTGTGTTTGTTATCACGGTGGATATTCACGACCAAATATACCCCTCCATTCAGGACTTTAATGCTTTGTCTGGGACGTAGATAAAAAGCTGAGTCAAGCCGCAGAGAGAAGAGATTAGAGGAGACGAGACGATGGGGATGAAACAGCTGAGAAGCTGAGAGAGTAAGACAAGAGACGGAGATTTGGAAATTGAGATTCATCAGTCTCTCTTCAGCTGCTGTCTCCTTCTCTTGCAAAGACTTCAGAAACAAACCCGAGTCTCTGTAGATCATCAGACAGTTAGAAAAACATGAAAACACACCCTGAACAAGATTATTTCAGGACAACATAAAGTTTTCTCAAAAATTTCCCCTTCTCTTATTTTGTATGACTGCTGCTTGTATCACATAGTGAGGTCTGCATATTTTTAAAGTCACATTAATATTTATGGACTGTGGGATTAGAGCATATTCATAATAGTAAATGAGCAGATGTATGCACAGTCATACAAGCCAGAGCAATTAACATAGTTCCCTGTTTATGCTCTTTCACTATTTTCCTACAACAATCCTCTTATTGTTAGTAGGATTAACGATATCCTGCAAGCTTCTCAATTAAGTGTTAGCATAAGCTTTTCACTGTGTTTCAGTTTTTCTGCATTGTTTGTGTTCTGCTCCGTTTCTGCTGTTGAAAACATGCTGCTCTATCACGACTCTCCCACACTGCTGCAGCCGAGTGAACGAGAGATGATTTCCACGTTGCATGTTAGATGCCAGGTGGAGCGAATCATGAGCTCAGATAGCACCGTTAATGCTCCCCCTGCACAGTGAGGAGATCGTGTTGCCGCCTGGTGTTTCCTTAACATGACCTCATCAGAACAGCCGCGGTGAGCCGAGCCAATAGCAGCTTTGAGGTCGATATCTTGACCGCTCTGGGCTGTGGTTTGTCTGCCAGCGGTCGGACTGGTTCACTCTTTCGATCACCTCGCTAACCTCTTCAGTATGAGGAGGCGGGCAGTGCAGGCTCGGTTTGTGGTATTGTGTGTCTGTATGGGAAAAGTTGATGAAAATAGGGCCTGATCAATGTAGGGAGCAAGAGGACTGATTTATAGGCCGATAATGTGTCGATGTAATATTGGCTGAATATGTTGTCAAATACTTGTGAGAAAGATATGTAATGGAGGCAGCATGTCTTACATGTCAACAACCTTTATTCCGAACATCAGTGCACTGAACAGTAAACACTTTATTTATTAGTTTTCGAGTAACGGACTCCCCTTTTTAGGACAATCTATGTAATAGCACCACTTTAAGGCTGCGGCTAGAAACTTTTGTTAACAAGCTAGCAAGCTAACGATAGCTGTAGCATGAGACTTGTTGGGAAACAACACTGCTGCAACTTCCCCTCCCTGTTTTTTCCCCTTTGTTGTCGCTCTCTCTTTTAAGTTCAGTTTGTACCACGACAAAACGGCTACAGGGAAAGTTGTAGCAGAGTAAACTGTTCTGTCGGCAGAGGTGAGTCAGAGCATAAGACACGAACAGCTAATCAGCTTATACCGTCGTCTGCCGCTAAGAAACACAGCGCGCAGTGTTGAGCAGCCAATCAGGACAAAGAGCACAGAGTGTGTCACAAATAGAACGTGAGCGATTGGATATTTATCAATCCTGAATACAAAGGCACGGGAAAACAGTGAGATCTCGTGATACTCTCAGATCACATCTCTTACTAACAGCTGTCTGTGGGTGTTGTAACATTTATTCCAAACAGAACACAAAAAAGTTCTAGATGTTTACCCCAAAGTTACCAACTGCAGCTTTAAGCAACTAGTCCAAACATTTTTTGTCCGGCCTTAAAAAACAGTTTTATATCAGCGCATATTAGAGAACTTACACGCTGTCACTGATATATCTGCGATAGGCTGATATCATCAGTAATATTGGCAAACCGATTTATCATTTGGACTCTAAATTAAATGAAAATTATAAGTCTTGAAAGCTTTTTTTTTTTTCAAGGTATTTTTTGGGCTTTTGGGGCCTTTATCTAATGATAGGACAGCTGAAGAGTGGACAGGAAACAGGGGAGAGAGAGAGAAGGAACGACATGCAGCAAAGGGCCACAGGTGGAATCGAACCCATGGCCGCTGTTGAGAGGACACAACCTCCATATATGGGGCGCCTGCTCTACCAACTGAGCAGCCAGGCATCCCAAGTAAGCTTTAATAGGTTGCTGAATATTACCACTGATAAAATTACCAGACTGTGATGTGCCGTGAATTTCCAGCTTTTCAGACTCAGATTACACAACAACACTGAATTATCTATTATTGTTGCAGCATTTTGCATTGCCGTATAATATTTATGACCTCTTCGCCAGACACTGTTGCTCTCTAATTAGCTCATTTACTCGTCTCTATTGCGACATTGTGACTTCATTATTTATTTCAGTACATTCTGCCATAAACTGAGCCAGCTGTTGTGTTGATGTTGCTGCAGTTCTGTGATCACTCATGGAGGTTGATAACCGTCATACTCAGCTGGAGTTGAGGAGAATGTCTTTGAGGAGCGTTAACGCATGGCAGCAAATCGACCTGATGTTTGTTCGGTCTGGAAATGCCGTCAACGGTGCACAAGGTCTCTTACAGGAGCTCGTCAAAGTTTTAAAGCCCTTTTCTGGCCTGAAGACAAAGCACAACACCTTGGCAGCGTGACTCATTCACTCTTGTGTGTACAGCCAGTGTAACCTTGTCTTGGGATTTTATAGCTGTGAGGCTACAGAGAAGGTTTCCTCCTTGATCTGCTCCGACGTTGCTAGACGTTAGCATGCAGCAACAACATAACTTTAGTTTATGGTTTTGTCAAAGCCTGCCAAGGGGACACTCTTTGAAAATTGACTGAAGTCACCAACAAAAACTGACCTTTAGTGCTGCTCTGTTTGCAGTTCCACGGTAAAGACTTACCTCCATTTTAAAGTTCAGTACAAAGAAATACCATTGTCGGCTTGTCCTCAGACCTTTGATTTTTAGCCACTAGGAACAATTCTGTAATCATCTTGACATTCCTGGATACTGTAGTAATTAGATATTGTTTATCAGCTGATATTGGCTCATTGTAAATTATTCTGTATTGGAGTGGGAGAAATGAAAGTACTGAAATGCCAGAAATATGTTTTGAAACAGTGTCAACATTCTGTCCACCAAATAGTAGTGACATCTTTATTTTGCTTGACTGTAAAACATTCTGCCTATTACATTTCTTAATCATAATTGTAAAAAAAAAAGAAGAAGAAAAAAAGAAAAAGGGAAAACATTTTTAATAGAATATAATGCATTTTTCCTTATGTTGTGTAAAGAAAGTTAGGGTTTAATAGGCCAATATTGTCATTAAAATGATCAGTTTTTGCCTCAAAAAGCCATTATTGGTCAATCTGTAGCATTTTTAAAAAATATTATTGTCAACGAATGTCACAAATTATGGCTCCACCGTTACTGGACTTATGAGGCAGATATTGACACTGATCTGAAAGTTTAAAATCCTGGTAACGATATGCCGTCTGATAGCTATAATGTTATATTGTTTAAAAAAATGCATAACATAAACTAACGTAACACTCTCGATGTGGAGCTTTGTTTTCAAAAGAAATGTGACCAAGACAAATACTCAGCCGGTCATTTTCCAGTCGAAAAAAATTAAGATATTAGTGCTCTCTGGTGGACAAACTATGCAATGTTGACATTCAAACCTAGTTTTGGCATTTCTGTAAACATCGGCTGATAATCGGCAAAAAGACGATATTGACCTGGTTGTTGAGTCAGCTCTGTCTTGAATAATATCATATTTCAGTGGAAATGCACTGAAACCTAAGTGGGATCCTATAAAGTAAAAAGTATAATTTAGTAAAGTGAAAAAACAAAAGCATTCACAAGAGTCACAGAACAAAGTTATGACATTGCTCTTGAGACATTGTCGTCCCTCTGCAGGACAGTTTGGGTGACTCAGTCAATAAAGAGGAACATTTTGTGTGCTTGAATGCTTTAATTTCCTTTTTAATACTCTCTGGTTGCAGGCAGGACACTGTCCAGGCTAATTATCTACTTTAACGAACACCTCATTTCCTCAGACTGTACATGAGCGACGTGGCCTTGGAGAGCGTGGATTAAGGCAGGCATGACATTACTCAGTTGTTGGAGATTTCTGTTCTTCCCTGATGCCCTCAGCAGGAAGTAATAATCCTGCAGCTCTTCTGTTGTCTTGTAGTCAGGCTTATGCTCAGATGAGTAAACTAAGCTTGAGAATTGATCTGGTTGTAAAAGAAAAGGGCTGCAGAGGAGGAGGCAGAATAGAAGGTATCGCTCTCCTCCTGCATGAACGTGGCCTCCCATGTGGCAGGAGAACAGGTTGTATTATTGGCCTCTAATGGAAGAAGAGAGCTTATCAGTGAAAAGGAGATACACTCCAGGCGATGGCCTCATTTACTAAATGCACCATACTAGCGTGTGCTACTGAGTGAACAGGCCAGATTTAAGTTCTAAATGCCTAAAAGCTTTTTTGAAATCTGAAAGTAGGCTGCTGGCAAAGAGCATCACAATTCCTCCTTAATTATTCATTCATCCCATGGGAGTTCATTTTATTTACTCCCCAGTCTCGCGACCACAAAATGAAATTGTTTCAGGATAATACGAACAAAGCGTTTGACCTTGAAAATGTATGGTTTTTGCTCTTGCTGTCAGCACAGAATAAATTGTGTTTCTTGCCCAGAGGAGCCAGCAGATCACAAATCTTGCCTCTGATGGATCTGGTGTACGTGCAGGCTCCTGTCATGCTCCCTGTCAGACTGTGTTTAGGCTGTAATGGTGTGTGACGCCGCCTGTAAGCCAAACCAGGAGAGCTTAATACATCATATATGTAAAGGTTTAACGATTTAACGTTTTACGATTTATCGTTTAACGTTTAACCTAAAAATGCTGTGGCAACTTTACCTTTTCTATGGAAATCATTGCGTGATTTAGCATTTTTTGAGCCATTTCCCAAACGAGATAAATTATGTTTGATTCAGCTGGTTGTAATGACATAGTTATTGTCCTTTGTCAACATCAGACACAAAGATTACATAAACCCCACACATTTTCCCCAAATACCTTCACCTTTGAGATGTTGTGTTTGTTCACATTTTGTCCATATTCGACAAACGTTACAGAAAGACCAAAAGCTAAAAATGTGTGATGTTAGTTAAAAAGAACATCTTTGTCAAAATCTGTCTTCATGCCAGTATTCGAGCTTGGAAAGCGGCGCTTGTAAGGAACTATTTTTCCAGGCGTAATAACTTTCATCTCAACGGCTCCTGGCTCCCCTCTCTCCCTCTCTCCCTCTCACTCATGATTTTTGACCAAATAAACGCAGACATTCACTTTAGAGGGGTGAATTACCTACACCTAGCAGCTTTCACGTGACCTTCAGCTTTTCTACACCCTGTTTCAACATGAATGGCAGTGAATTGGGTTTTTAAAATGCAGATCTACTAAAGTATATGCGTGGTCGATTTAAACAACATTTGTGGAAGATAAGTGCGATCTCTGCTAAAGGTGACGAGTCAGAAATAGACTGGAATGGTCCTTTTTAAGGGTTTTGGTTAGCAGCCTTCAAGGATTCCTGAAGCAGATATTACTTTTGAGAGGCAATTTCTTTTGTCCAATTTAGGAGCCACGGTTAATGTTAATGAACTCGGAAGTCTGTTTCTTCTCACTTGAATAGTGATTCAGATGCCTGGGAGTTCTGCACTGAAAGCAAAGGGAAAGAGCCTCGAATCTTTCTTCTCTTGCTTTCACGGAACGAGCTGCGTTTGCTTGAAATGGAAATATTCACAGTGTCGATGTAAAGGGCATAGCAAACTAGAGGGAACGTGCGGGGGAAAGTAGTTAAAGTTTGATTGGGCGTAACCTCGCCTGCACTCCCTCTCTCTCTCTCTAATGATGTTGGGAGTGTTGTCTGAAAATTGAAAGCACCCTTCTCTCTTTATTCTCTCCTCGGCCCATGTTGCTCCTTCCAGTGTTTTCTTTGCTGCTGCTCTCACAGAGGTGCAGCCATCTTGCCGGTCTCGACTGGCTGCGTTGGAATACTCTACTGAGCTGTGTGACAGCATTTGGACAAGGGGTCCCAGGACAATACCAAACCCACCTTTTTAACGCATACACACCCTATTAAAAACCACCTTTTTCTTCTTTAAATCTGCTTTGCTTAATATTCCCGTTCTCACACCCTCATCCCTTTTTCTTACCGTATCTGTCTCTCACCTCCCCCCCCTTTTCATCACATGAACAACACACACCCTCGGATAAACTGCCTCTGGATTCAAGACAAGGAGATTTGACTTGCATGAGGTCTTGGCCTATGCATCTCTCCATTTAAGGAGCTCCGAGTGTGCGTGCGCGCGTGTTTTGCGGGGTGTGTGCTGGTGTGGAAAGCGCATGCTAATGCGGGTAGGTCTTGGTCCTCGGGATCAGACTGGAGATGACAATCCAGAGGGCACATTGTGTGGGCCAGCAACTGAGCTCCACAGATGGGAGGAGAGAAAGGGAGGCAGGGAGCTGTAGACAGAAGGAGAGGGCCGCCATCCTCAGCCCCATTTCACTCCTAACTTCATTTTCGAGTCGCACTCCACAGATCCAGTAGCCACTATGAAACCAGCTTTTGTGAGTATTGATTCCCTTTCAGGCAGCAGCTCCACTTGAGGCTCATTAATCTTGTCTACCTGCCACGAATGAAATGAAAGGAAAAATCATTGATGCTTTCTAGCATTTCTTTGGATATTATATTTCTCGTAAAGCGGGATCGATTGTTTGCGTTGATTGAAGCTCATTGCTTTATTTGCAAAATACATTGCAGGGAGAATGGGTGTAAAAAGCTCAAGCCTCTCTCTCACGTTGCACGCTGTCCTCCTGCTTTTGAGTGTTTTCTTTGTAAAGTTAATCCTCTGTGGCATTTTAAATTCTGCAGCACAATCCATGCAGCATTTCTTTGTTCTTCTTTTGCCTTCTTGTGTCACCGTGTTCATGAACTCATGGCAGATTTGGTGTCGCTTTTATTTTCTGTGAGGAGAAAAGCGGCCTCGCTGTTTGTTGCGGAGGAGTCTCATGTTTTTGACGTGCTGAGATCAAACCAAACTGTGGCTGTGTGTCACGGCCTGGTGCAAGCAGCAGGGGAAATCTATTCTCTAATCCCCATCAGGGGTAGAACACAGGAGAGCCACAGGGGGCTGAGACATGCAGCCACTGCTTAGTGTTCCTCTGGTCTAGTCTTTGGAAAGACAAGGTGCCCTTTCTGTTCTTAGTGCTATAAAGGCTTTCGTGAATGTATTGGAAGAAATATTTATATTTCTGCATCTGTTGGGGATGAGTTTGCAAAGTTTTAAAGTTGTGCAGAGGGGCATTGTTCCTGAAAACACAAGCATGACATTGGGCTATTTCAGGAGGATGTTGATGGGAGTGCTGACAGTGCTTTGTCCCACTGTGGCATTGAGGTGTTGGCACCTTCTTTAGATGGTGGTGTGCTTGTGTTCCCCTTGATGCTATTCACTGGTCTGGAGTTTTTCATCCAACCCTTGTTTTGGTGCCAGCCTTCCAATTTGAGGCCGGTGGTCTGGGCACACTCTCGCTCTGCAGCAGCCTTTTGTTTTCACCCTCAACAAGCTCTGCCAGGCGCCCTTTAGCTCTCCCACCGACACCCTACTTCCCCTCTGTGAGCTTAAGTTGCACATTGTTCGAGATTCTCAAGGCGGATAATGAAAGAGCACTTTATGTTTTTTAAACCGCAGTAAAATAGCAGGCACATTAGTCTGCTCAGTGACAGCCCTGCTGTGTGAAATGTGATAAATGGTTCATGCGTCTTTAATCTCGCCCCGACCATCCCTCGTCGCTGCCAGCCCTTCAGCTGTTGACCCTCCACCTCGTTGCTGACTTCTGACCTTCCTCATTGTATCTCCTCGCTCATAGCGAGGCCCTCTCACAATAGACGCCTCTCCATTTCGGGTCTCTTGTATTGATTCGATCCTGCAGCACAAAAACACATTCTTCTCCCACTGTCTCTCCTCTATTAATTCTCATGGCAGCGAGCTTCTTGGTCCTCGACCAGGAAATTCAGAGGCCTTTTTCTTGTTATGGATGTGTTTTACCTTGAGGAAATCACTGGGCCGCGTCCCCTGATAAGGATATATTTACCGGGCTCCAACACTATATCGCACCTGTCTTTCACGGTAGCTGCTTCTAAATCTCATTGGACCAGCAACTATTCCCTTTTCCATTATAATGGACAAGTAAAGCCGATACACCAAGACTGAATACAGCTCTGTTTCTGTTCTTGCATCCATTCACATACTTGTGTTGTGTTAAAAAAGAAAAAGCTTGCGGCTCTGACCTTACCTGCAATGTGAGTGTTTAAAATGCAACCTCAGTTCTTTCTTCTCATTTACTGAAACTTGACATATTCGGAGGGGTACCTTTAAGGATGTTGCAGAAGCTGCAGTAAGGGGAAAGGACATCACAAACCTCTGCTTCCATGTTTAAAAGTCTCCTGCGAGCTGAAGAATAATTTAACTGTTTCATTGGTTGTCAGAGCGAGATCACAGCTCCTCATCGCCCCTCTTCGGCTCATTACTGTAGAGTGATGATACTCACAGGAGCATCATCCTCGGCCTAAAGAGAGCTCAGCCTCTTTATGACATGGTAGTGCTGACCCTCGCTCATTATTACAGGAGCTACATTAGTTGTGTGTATGTGCAGGATTTTACATGTTGGACGCCTGATTAATGTCAGTCTTTATCAGCAGCTTTTTAACTGTCTTTGTCCTGCTGAGGCCTATTAATTTGGGTTATGAGAGCAGCATAAACACAACATATTGAAATAAAGTAAGAATTTTAAAACAGACAAAGATGCTTCACTGAACTTCTTTAACTTTGCCGTACCTGCTGATGAAATGCTAGCTACCGTGTTGCAGTCACCTTGATATTGCTATTGCTTAATACTGCTAATATTATTTAAACTATTAACACTGGTAACAGGAGTTCTTAAAGCATCTGTTCATGATATTTTCGTAATAAAAAATTCAAATGATCATGTGAAAACAATGTGACTTTCCTCACGGTTCCCCCTCGGCTTTCAGAAGTTTCAGCTTGTTTATCCAGTCCATAACTTTCTTCCTAGCTTATTCTTTCTGTGCTAAAACATTGTTTGTGGCCACAGCAGGCAGCTTTTTTGATTTAAAAAAAAGTCTCTAAAACCCCAGTGTACTCTACCTGCTCATCATTTTATGGCCCACAGACCCAGTTAGCCATTACCTAGCGAACAAAGTGAAATAATTAGCAACAAATGAATCAAATATATCCTTTAAGTGTGAGTGGAGAGCAGAATCAGAGCTAAGAGTAAAGGAAATTTTGAACTTACAGTCATAAGGTGGCCAGAAGTATGAGTTGGACCGATAATGCTGCTGTGTGAATGTTAGATGTGTAGCTAAGCAACTGTTTGCTAACAAGTCACCTCAACTCTAAAGGTCATATGTCAGTGTTCTTTTTGCAACTTGTTTGCACTGACAAGTAAAAAAAAATTCCCTTATTGCAAGTTATGACAATGTTATTGGCCTCCTGTTGAGAATTTAATTGGAAGATCAATACTACTGTCACATCTGTGTGGTATAATAGCTTGTATGGCTCCTCCATCTTTTAAAGCTCACTAACTGACACTTTTTGTCTTATTTTAAGGATAATGTAAGATGTTACTCAATGAGCTTTGGTTGTTTGGCAGGCAGTTTTTAAGCTAGGCTAGCTGTTGCCCCTTTTTCCAGTATTTTTGCTAAGCTAACTGTTGCCTTATGTTTTACAGACTCAAGACTTGTAATTTTTTTTTTTTTAAATCCAGCTCTTAAGAGGAATGCAGTTGAACGCCCATTTCTCAAAATGTTGGCCTATTCCTTTTAGTTTTGGTGGTAAGAGTGAGAAGAAGCAAACACTGGTAACCTCCTACACATACTCCTTCATTCGGAAATTACATTTCCCCATTCTGGTGCTAATAAGGATTAACTAATCTTTCCCACTCAGCATCTATCATTATTCTTTAAATGGTGCAGTCCAGCCTCTCCCGTTGTCCAGCTGCCTATCCATCATCTGCCTATTTTTACTGCACTATATTTAGTACAGTACATAAGTCAGGCTATAGAAAAGTCAGATACAACATAATACAACATTTCATGGGCTTGTTTTGTATGTTATTATCCACATCTTCAGCAGGAAATTCTCATACTTGTTATTTTAGCTGACCACCTCCTTGAGAGTGTAGAATATTTTCTCTTACATAAATCCACTCCTTAGTTTCCACCTACAAGGAATGATTGATAGGTTCATGGCCTAAGATAACAGGAGTCAATTGCAGAAAATCGGCCATGTTTATTTTTGAACATAATCTCCTCCCACCTTTACACACTTAGTGAAGTATTTGTGGAGCTTATGGATGCCTCCTTTGTAGAGATTTGTGTCTTGGACCTCCAGAAAATGATCCACAGCAGTGATGACGCCATCATTACTCTCAGAAAGGTGACCACTGAACTCCTTCTTTATGTTGGGGAAGAGGTATCAGTCCAAGCTGCCGAACAGGTGAACAGAGCAGCCAATGATGGACGAGTTCAAATCCACATGAAAGATGAAGGCCGATGTTCGTTTTCTCAGATGGCACTGACTTGTAAATTTCAGCTAGCCGAAGCAGTAATATAATGAGTTATTATCTTCAAACTTTCTGCATAATCACTCAAAGAGTTTGAACTGCATGCGTGTGAAATAGAGCTGTGTAACTCATCTCCTTCTGTCTTAGACTGCAAACTTATCAATCAGCCCTCGCATCTTTGCTGACTCATCTCAGTCTTTGCTCAGGTAGCACGAATGCTGCCATTTTATCATCAACATTCACGTTTAATGACGGATGAAGATAACATGTGGTGCTCAGTAATGGAGGTTATTTGTTAAGCTTGTGTGACAAATATACCATCTGGTCAATCCACAGTTTTTTGAGACAGTACGGAGAAGTGACACAGGGTTGAGGAACAACAAAAATAATGGGACTCCACTGCTCTACCTTCCTTTTTTCCTGCTAGAAAGTAGGTGTTTACCCCCTGAGGTGCCGAACATGTCTGTGTAAAAAGTAATGTATTGTGCTACATTCTGCAGCACAGAGTGTGAGCTTCAATTTCCCAGATGGCTGATGGATTCTTCATCCTCTTTACATGTTGCCTTTGCACAAGACATGCCGAGTTTTCCATTTGCTGCATTGACTTAACTTAGTTTTGAAGGAAAACTTTGTACATAACAAGATAATTAAATGCAGCCAAACGATAGCTGGCACAGTGTAGGTACAGTAGGTGCACTGAGGAACCACAAAACAAAACCCTGAACTTTCTCTTAGCAGAACCCAACGACCTCTGCTGCCACAAAACAACGAAGATCTAACTCCTTTGACAGCGTAAGATGTCCGCCTCCATATGAGTATCTGCTGGTCCTGTTTTTTGGGGTTTGGCTCTGTCCTCTCCTGGGTCATTCTTCGTAGAAGTAGCTGGGAAACTTTCAGGTTATATGAATGGAATGATATAATCTCGTTGATTATTCATTTCTTCTTCTAAGCAAGTCTTGACGCTTTAAATTACTATTAACTACCCGCTCTGACAGCAGCATGTTTAAAGAGATGCATCATTTCTTCAAAGTTAGATTTCTGTCTGGGCTCCTCTGACCGACATTCCTCTTCCAATTACTCTTAATCTCCCTGCTGAACATCAATGTACAGATGAATGATGAAAACCTAACCAAATGTAGGCTTTGCTCTACTGATGGCACTTTATGGCCTTTTAATAATCATATTAATGGAGACATATAATCTGTCTGGGGGCTTTCAGTGGCTCACCAATGTTTTTAGATGAAATATGTTCCAAGAAGGTGCAGTATAGCTGGGGTGGAGAGATTGTACCTCACAGGTGAGACAGCAGCACTGTCAGCCTCTTTCATTTTTGCACTCCCACTGTCCATTCATACTCTGGACTGGTTGAAAAAGGGAGCCATCTCTCTGTGAAAGGTGTAATATTGCAGCTCAGTGGCCTATATGCTGCTTCAGCACCCATATACCTTATTCTGACTGTGTTTGGAAGGTTGACATCACTGACTTTGCTTGGAGACAATGCCTTTGTAATGTTCACATGCATTCTTTAGAGATGCATGAAAACGTGGGAATCTGGGCTTCTTTTTTTGTTTCAGTTGTTGCTCGTTGCTCTCAGGCTTTCTATATTTCACTCCTCCTGTGCTTTGTGTCAAGAGCCTCATGTTGCTTTGAAACAATATGTAATTGTTACTGAAGCCAACATTATGACAAAGATGGTTTAACTTGCTTTGTAAATACATGAAAACTATGAACCTCTAGACATTTTTTCAGTCTTTTTCGCTTTGATTGATCACTTGTAAAAAAAAAAATTCAATTCTTTTTGGATCATTGACATCTGATTCAGACTGGGATGTCTGTGTAAATCTGTATTGCTTTGACAGCAAGCAGCAGATGAGACCCAGCCGCCTGCAGCCCGGAGTCAATAGAAATGACTGTAATGCTGTGGCCATAAAGCAGATATAAAGGCAATCAACCACGGTGCAGTTGCTAAAGATGCCCTTTCAAATTTTTATTTATGCCTCTTTATAAAACCATTGTGATTGACTTTCTCGCTGTATGCACCCATAGAAGTGTTATTTGTTTTCACAGGGTGACTGTAACATTTGGTGGGTTATTGTTTAGGGCATGGGGGTGTTTTTCTGTATGTTTGCTGGTGAGAGGTGGAGGCTGAACTGCAAAGGCTCCTCCAGGTTCTCATCTCTTGCTTCTGTTTCTTTCGTCAGATCGAGAAGATCATGACACTGATCGGCGCCGGCATCGACTTCTCCAGAGACCAGCACTACGCTACACCAGGTAGAGTGCAATCATTTCTTATTTCCTTTCTAAGTGAACGATGCATATGTGTTAATTGTCATGGACACATGTTAAGGACTCTGTGCCTCATGCTTGGGTTTGCCTCATAATCATCCTTTTAGTTATTTGATCTGGATCAGTTGCCCCAGGGGAAATCGAGCAGGTTTGGGGGAGACGTGGTCAGTGAAGGAGGCGCCAAATTGAGATACAGTCAACAAAAAAGGATTGGGCACAAAGGCATAATGCAGGTAGAAAGTTGTGCTGTTTTAATAGAGGATGAGGAGAGGAATCAACATGAGCAGCTGCACAGAAAAAGCTTGAATATTTTTCTTAACCTGCAGTTTGCAGAGCAGAAAGACCAACTGGACGTATTAGACTTTATTTCAAAGCAGTGGTTGCTCTTGTGTGCAGGCCTGGCCAGTTGCTGTCCTCTAAGCCTACATTTGAAGGTACCAGCTGAAATTTTATTTTGAGGACCAAAGTACCTTAGAGACCCGTCATTAGAATTTGCTCTGTGTGCTTCATCTCCTTGTTAAGGATTCTGTTCCTGTTCTCCTGTTATTCTTTTCAAAAAACCTGTCGTCATGGTTGATGGATGGTGCTCGGGGACTGTAGCAGCAAACCCCAACGATCGACTCCTCCCCCTTCAGCTTTCACATTTTTCAACATTCGACTCCAGTTTACAGTTACACTTTAATATTTTTGAGCATTGCAGCAGATCCACTCCTGTTTGCCTTTGCATAAAGTTGTCTGTCTTCTCATTTGGCCCCTCTCGTTTGTTACGCCTGCATTGGATTGAGCTGTTTAAATATTAACCAGCATGCATGTCAGGGGATGAGCTCATTTTTGCTTTGTAGACTTGTGGAAAGCTGAGACCACTGCAGCAAAGTAGTAAGTGCCCCGTCACCGGCTGTCTGGTCTGAACATGCTCTAAGTGTGGATCTACTCCTCTGCATACGTGAGCCTTAATCTCACAGCCATCATGCCCACGGCGGCGTCTCAGAGAATCTGCTGTCAGGAGGCTCGCTGGAGATGTGAGGAGCCACATCACTTTTTTCTCCCCCCTCTGATTCAGTCCACTGTTTTTCTCCTCTCAGTGTTGACTGGAGAGCAGCGATGTCTCCAGCTGATTGGCTCAGTGCCTGCAGTCTCGCGCGCTGCTCTCCTCTCAACTGATTGACTCCTACATCAGAGTGAAAGGAGGTGGGGGAGGAGGGTGAAGAAAACTGTGGGAAAAGATAAAGAGTGGAATACAGAAGCTGCAAAAACTCCAAAGCAAATGCAAGTAATGAGGGGTGGGAGGTCTCGAGTTGAAACGTTAGCTTGCACTGACAAAGAGCAGCCACCTGCAGTGTTTCAGAGAGAGAGAGAGAGAGAGAGAGAAAGGAGGGAGGAGTGGAGAAGAGCATGCAATGAGGGGGGAGAGAGAGAGAGGAAGAGTAAGGGAGGAGAGAGGAATTGCAGGCAGCAGAATTGTGAACAACCAGGACAATAGAAGGACGCCACCTCAGCTTCTGTAGGATTAGCTGATCTGCTCCTATTAGGGTTTTTTATGGAAGTGTCTGCTGCTGGACGCATCTCACAGACTGACAGGAGACCATTTCAGCACTTTTTTTTTTTAAAGAGGAGTTCATCCTGGGCGGCATCTTTCACTAAAGTGTTCTGATTGGATCCTTGATTGGACTTGGACATATTTCCAAGCTTCTAGAGGGACAAAAATGGGATTTATGACGTGGGAATCTCCTCTAGAACAGGACTGATTTTATGCCAGGTTTATTAAATGAGGAGAGCATCAACAAAGCTTTAAAATGTACATTTTATCCATTTATTTCAGGTTATGATATTTGTTTGTTATTGCAAGTTGTCAGCTTGTGTCGTCCAGCACGATGGAAAACAAATTGTGCCAATGTGGAACTTTTTTCTAAGAGCAAGAAAATGATTAACCCTGTTAACTTTGACTCATGGCTGACATGCAGCTTTCAGATTATGAGTTAAAGGTTCAAACACAAAGGTTAACTCTTTAATAACTCGCTCCCACTGTAGAACCAATGTGATATGTGTTTTTTGCTTTGAAGGCGAGATGAAATGCAATCATATGCTCACAGGACTTGAGGCTCTCATGTGTCCTTGGTCCAGTCAGGCGTCTTCTGGCTCAGGCTGCTGACAGCCGTCAGTGCAGCTTTGTCAGCTCAATAAATTTCAGCTAATAGCAGTCGTGTCGCAGGTTTCTGTCCGTCCTGCCACTTTTTATGTGAACTCCATCATGTTCTCATGTAGGTTCCTGTCTAGACTGTGTGTGGTGGAATATGCTGAGTAGGTTAGGTCTGTGAATCAGAGATGAGCCTGTCTTGTAATTAGCTGTCTTCTGCTTCCTGACTTCAACTTTCCAAAGAAGTTTCCATTTGGCCGGAACACATTTCCTTCGCTGGAAGAAAGTCCTCCACTGTTCTGACCTGCTGCTCTCCTCTCCGACCCATCTGAGTTCATCTCCAATAAAACACAAGAGCTTAACTGAATAAGCTGCAGGCTGTTATTTTACCTCCTAACATGAGACATTCAGACTTTTGGTTTAGTTGGTTGTGAACTTTTTTGGAACATTTGCATCAGTTAGCGTCTTTGTGTTTTTGCATCTTCTTGCCTGACAAGCAAGGAACTTTGTGGACATTAGCTGGTGGTCCACCAGCTTGTAGCTCTTCTATCATCCCCTTCACCCCTGAGATCAGGGGTACGTGAATCCATCTTGGGTGACTGTGGTTCGGCCCCCGCTGCCCTGCGGGAGCTGACGCCCCGTCCACAGAGGACACTGTCTCCCCCACCTTCCTGCTGCTGGTGCGCCCGGCTCTGCTGGCCGAGAATGATGTGGCAATGCCACGTCTCATCCTCAGAGTGCCGCTGCTACCGGCTAAAAGGTTTCTCTCTCCTGAAGCGCTTTCCCCTGTCGGCAGGTGCTGCAGGCCAGCTGCTGGACCAACCTGTGGGCGACTGGCTGGAGCATGTGGGGCTGCCGCAGTACGAGAGTAAACTCCTCCTGAACGGCTTTGATGACCTGCACTACATGGTGAGTTCCTCACTTTTGTTAATTTCAAATTGACCTTGATGTGTTTGACTGATTTATGTCTTTCCCCACCCTTATGATCTTTTGTTTTTCAATGCCTAGTTTGTGTCTTTGTGCGTTAATCCAAGTGATACCAGCCTCTGTAAGCAGTGAGATGATCCCATTAGCTTTTTCTGAAGTTTAATCAGCTGAAATCCTGCAATGACCCCACTCACTTTATCATGAGTCTGACTTGTTTTTCAGGGAGATCACATGTTACATCACATGCTAAAATATAAATCACAATATTCTTGATTCAATGGGAGAACCTTTCCTCTCGTTCGTGTGATATGCTCTCAGGCAGAACATCCATTGAAGTTTGCTGGATTCATCATTCAGCTCGACACCTGCAGTTTTATCTGTGCTGTCAAGTATTTTGTTTGCAGCAGCTTTGATATTCTGATAGGCCTGCTTGCGTGTTGAATCAGGTTCATGCTGCTCTCAGGCTCTCAGACAGTCTGTCTCCGGCTCAGGACGCCGCCGTCGTGGCTTCTCGCTTACAGTCAGTGGGCCAGGTGCCCGTGAAGCAGCTGATGCGCAGCCAGAACGGAGGGTAAGCATCTCAGTGAGCAATGGGAAGCTGCTGTCAAGCTGACAAGTTTATAGAGCCCACAGTGTGTGACGCCACTGTGAGTTGGCTCTGTTGCCGGCGTCAGTAATGAGGACTGATGAAGGAGAGAATGAGGGGCGCAGCTGGTAGGCCGAGCCGCTGGGCGTGTTGGAAATGAGGCAGTCATCTTATGTGTCAGGATGAAAACTTTTTTTCCATCAGATCTGTGATACACGTTCTGTTTAACACATGAGGAGCCACGTGTTTGCTGGTTTTCATCACGTCCAATTTGATTTCACTGATCACGTGTTTGGTGTGAAAATTGTACCTGCAGGCAGACAGGCACTGAGCTCGTGTCTCAACATGTACAATAGAATGAATGAGATTTTTATTATTGTCTTATGGAACTTCTAACAATGTCCAACACACATGGATTTAAAAGACCCCACAAAGTCATTCAAGCCAGTTTCAAAGTGCTGCATGCATGTTTTCAAACCATAAAAAAATCCTACGAAAAGGAAGCAAAACTTTAACTTCCTCTGTCGTCAAAAAATGTCATCAATCACTGACAAAACATTCAAGGTTTAATACTTGAGAAATCAAAGTAAACACTAATGAAATGAAGTTTAAGTTAGAAAACTTAAACACATCAAACTGAACATCTGTTTCATTTTGAACACCTGAACATGAGATTATTCATCAAGCCATTTCATGGAAAAATAACATCTTAAGTCTTCACACTTCAAACAACACAAAAAAAGTTAAAAAGATAGCATATGCCTCCTTTAGCTCTGTTACAAACCTGAAGATAGAAATCCTGTTCAACATTCGAGTACTGGAAAAGAAGTTTAACTTTTGTGCCTGAGCTCCGACCCGTCTGCAGACAAGCAGACAGTGAGTGAAAACACTCTTCGTGTGTAAATGAGAGGGCAAGTGTTTGATTCAGCTGCACCCAGACTTCCAGACATGTTCTGCCTCTTGAAAAATTGCTGGTTTGTGCTTTAATGCAAACTTTGGTGTTCAAGTGATTTCAACAGTAGACTACCATTCAGTTCAATGTGTCAGTGGTGTTGTAGCAGTGTCACTTCTGTTTGCAATATGAAACACAGCAACGTATGTGTCCCGAGCTCTCTGTGTTCCTCCTTAATTCAGTCATATAGTGCTGTCCTGAGAAACTTCAGAGTAAAATCTAAATATTTTTTTTTCCCTGTTATCCAACTGCTAGTTGTATCTTCATGGGCATTTTAATGATCAGACAGAAGTTGTCTGGTTGCCTGAAATACATGCATAAAAGTCATATTTTTACAGACTAGCAGGCTAAGAAAAAATTAAACCAATCTCAATCTCAACAACAATGAGCTATCACAAGCTGAACCAAACTCCACAGTAAAAGTAATAGAATGAAGTTCACAGTATGCACAGGAGGGTGGTTAACGAATGCCACTAAACTTCCTGCAACCTCATATTTCAAACTAATGTCTTTTTTTTTTTACTTACCTTGTTTATCAAGTGTATCTGTTGTTATTTTCTCCCTGTTTATCAGTTAGAGGTGTCACAGGTAACAACACTGAGCTCTATGTTTTTCTTGTCAAATAAATGCCAGTGCTCATTGTTGTTTTTTGTTGTTTGAGGTGTGTAAATAAAGGCTTTTCAGTCTCCAGAGAGCAGATTTTGCCTCTCTGAGCCTCAGCAGTGTGCAGGGCCCAAAATATCAACCTAACTCGTCTAATTTTGGGATCTATTTCTCAATTTTAACAACAGTGACTTTTCTTAAAGTTGTAGGAGTCAGCTTTGTGTGACTCATTTCAGTGTACGATGATACTTAGTCTTGAATAGTCTTTAATCTACTTTACATAACCCAAGAGAGGAGCATTCCACCATTTATCTGTCTTTCTCCTGCTCACCTCGTGTCATCAACACCCGTGTTTAATTCTCTGTTGAAGCATCTGAAGTTACTCTTCTGGTTTAATCTCCCTACTGTCTTTTTTTAGTCATTCACTCTCTTTCCTCAACCGCGAGTCGTCTTTTCTTTCAAAGCAGAGAGCTGGCACTTTTTCTATCTTTAAGCACAGCTTACCAATCACCTGGCCCCCTGAAATCGCTCTGAGGATTTAAAAAGAAGCTGTAACCTTTTTAAACGGCGCTGCTTTCCCTCAGTCAATGTTGACCTTTCGTAAGAGCCATAATTTGGTCTCAGTGGGAAATCAGACTTACCCTCTGAGTCACCTTTCCTCTGCTAAACTTTTCTGATGTGCTCTTGAGCATCACAGTGGATGGAACAGGAACAGGCTCTTTCATTGCTGTCAGGCAGGTATTTTATCTAATTGTATTAGTGGCACCAGCCTCAAAACACAGACTTACAGAGCTCCAAAATGTTCCAGATTAAATTAATAAAGAATTTAGAGACAGATCACCGTGTTAAAGCTGCAGCTGGTAACTTTGGGGTAAACATCAATGACTTTTGTGCTCTATTTGAAAAAAACATCATAAAACCCATAGACAGCTGTTAGTAAGTGATGTGGTCCGAGAGTATCATGAGATCTCTGAGTTTCCCATCATGCCTCTGCGCTTTTAAGCCACAGATAAGGTCAGTATGGGCTGATTAATTGTTGGTGCCTTACGCTCGCCTCTGCCGACAACAGAGTGTCTGCAGGCGACACCGTCGATTGGCTCAAGCTCGAGCTGAGACGGACCAGTTTACTCCGCTGCAACTTTCCCTGCAACAGTTTCATCTCGGATCAAACTTGACCTAAAAAAAGAAAGTGACAACAAATTAAATAAAATGCAACCCGTAGCAAAAATCAGGGAGGGGAGACTGCAGCGGAGGTTCCTCCCAACGAGTCTCATGCTACAGCTAATGTTAGCTTGCTAGATTGTTCGCAAAAGTTACTAACTGCAGCTTTAAGTTGTGTAAAATATGAAAAAGTGAAAAAAAAATCCACAACATTGACAACATTTGTCATTCTTATGTGAATATAAACTTTTAAATCCAATTCGTTTGTGTTTTATCATAAAATAAGAGAGGTCACATAATTATCGTTAGAACAAGGTTGATGTTTAATGATTTTAAAAATAGTTTCACAATTTAATTGGATTGTTTCTGTAGTTATACTTTGTATATTCCTATAATTCTTTATTTCAGATGTCTTATTTATCAATTTTAATGTTGAACACACTCCAGACAAAGTGTTGCTGGTGTAATTACACATAAACACTCACTTTATATTACAGATATTCCCACCATTGTTGTTGAATCATGGCTGACTGGGGTCAAGACACTTTGTTACATTGTAGGGCTTTATTTCTAAAATAGGGATCTTAGTTTGGTTTTACTGGTCAGTAACTTGTAAAATGTTTTAAAAACCAACATCAGAAAGAATCATGATAAGCGAATAGATTGTGACCTTCCTGGAAAAAGTCATCTCCACATTATCTCCATAGTTAAGCTGTTGAAGTCAGTGTGGTAAACTTGTGAGCCGGTAGAAAGTGTTGTATCCATCATTGTCAAATGGGAAAGTTTAGCATCCACTGAGCAGCACGTTGTAACAGATCTGAAGGCTTCTTATAATCTTCCCTTGGCTATGACATGCATTTGAAAACAGTGGCTGAGAATCAGCATGTGAGCTGCAGCAGTGATCACTAATGAAACCGTGTTTACTCTGCCTCTCAGACTGCTGCGATCTCCGTCTGCCCTGCAGGCTGCGGATCAATAACAGCAGTGATTGTCTTGTGCTCAAGCACCGCAGCAGAGACGAGCCTCTTCTGAAACCAATTAGATGCTTTTTATCGACTCGTTGAGCAAATGTTACAATGAAACAAGCGCTGCGCTGCCGTGCAGTTCTCAGTCCTCGCTTGGTACTGACGAGTAATGCTTGTTAAAAACGAAGCTCCTTTCCCTTGAGTTCGACTTCTGAGCTTCTGGTGGCTGTATCATCAGCTGTGACAGGGTCAGCCAACAGCACTCCAAGTCAGTTTGTATTCAAGGCATCAGTGCACTTCTGCAGGGACATCACGTTGTTTGAAGCTAGCATTCATGCAGCCAGCTGGAGAAGAACAAATTTACTTCAAGTTTCAAGTCAGCAGAGGTGACTCACAGCAGACTACAAGCAATACCTTGTTAAAGTAAAGGCTCCTTTTAATCTAAAAATTGCGTGAAGGTGAAGGAGAATCATCCAAACAGGCAACATCAATTAAACTGCCTCAAAAGCAAAATGGGGTTTTCGAAAGAGTCAAAGCCTGCAGACAAATTGGAAACTAAGTAATGACTTCATGCATTAGAAGCTCAAAGATTGGGAATGGATTAATTGATTTTTCTGTTTGGGGAAAGGTTGCAATGTATTTTCCATTTACCCGTTAGGGAAACATTTCGGCAGGAATCAGATTGAATAGATGGTTCTTTAAAAAGCTCTGTTTCAGATTCCTCGAAGCCTTCCTTCATAGACCTGTGTGGTCTTATGACAGCCTGTTTAGGAGGACAAACTCCGATTTTCATTGCTGTCGCTGAGCCGTCCTTTCGTTGGTGGAGTGAGCCATGCCCTCGAGCCTCTGGCCTGAATTCAGAGTGCTTTTAAAACCAGAGGGACCGCCGTAGCTGTAACTGTTCTCCGGATAGGCAGACGAGGGAGCAGCATCTTAATGAGAGGACGGGGGCAAAGCAGAGACGGATGGGCCGCACAAGCACAGACACAGATCCACCCAGCTTACACCAGTTGAGATGCATTTCTTTCACCCTTATTGTGCTGATGTAAGCTTTCTCTCAAATTATGGAGCCTCACTTTGAAACCTGCAAAGCCCACGGCGAGGAGATGGTGGCATCACATTAGTCTGATTTTCCTCTCAGAGGTGTCACCACCACATTCGTCCAGTCACAGTGTGTTTTTAAAGGCTTTGTGTTGGGATGAATGGCTCGCACAGATAAAGCAGAGGTAAATGTAATATTGAGGTTGCGGGAGATGAGAGCTTCATCAACTCAGCCACCTTTCAAAGATTAAATGCTCCTTTTCAAGCATCTTTCACCTTGTAAGGGTTCACATTTAAATTCCTTATATTCAGCAGAGTATGGTTTAAGGTACAAAGTGTTGTGCAAAGTCTTGGGAAATGCATAATTTTAAGATTAATACTTTTGTAAGGTTAGTAATATTCTTATATTATAATATGTTCCTTGAAAATCGCAGTTTCATCTGTAAAATTATTAAGTAAATCGACAATATGATCCTGTCGTCATATTTATTTATCTCCCAATGTCAAAATCTAAAGCCTTGAGGAATTACATCAAAGTAATTATGTAGCATTATACTATAAAAAAGGCACAAAATAAAGAAAAGGCTGACAGTTAGCAAATCTTTTTGCTTTTTTTTTTTTTTTATGACAAATGCATTAAAAAGTTCATTATTGGTGATTGATTGTTTGGGAATTACATGAGCCGATAATGAATTATCATTTCATGCTTTATCAAACCAAAATTACAGCATAGCTCTGTTTTATGACTAATGTTTTGTTTCTGATACCATAATTGGCTTTTTTATTCAAAACATTTAGAAAGTCACAATAACTGCTGTCAAAAATAGATTAAATCTGTTGCATCTTGTGCTTGCTTTAGTAATTAAACATAAACTGCATTTTAAAAATTTATTTAAGCAACACCATGTAACTTGACTGCAACCCACTGCTTCGAAAAACGAAACTCATCGATGCACGTTTATACAACAGGAGTTTTAGTTAAATCAGATCATATTATACAGAGCAAATGCCTGCTGGTTTCCCCTCTGATGTTCGACGACTGCTCTGTCTGTCCGCAGCCTTTTGTTTTAGAGGAGCTGTCATGAGCAACGACCTGCTGCTGCAGCTGCAGCTTCGGTCTGCAGGAAGCCTACATGTTGCTTTCAGGAACCTCCGTAAATCACAGAGTTGAGGCAGAGCAGTCATAGGACATCATCTTTATAAAATATGACCTGGTTTCACTCAAATTGTTGTTTTATGCGACGTATGAACGTGCATCGTTAAGTCTCGTTTTTCAAAGCAGCGGGTTTCAGTCAAAGTTACGTAGTGTTGCTTTAAGTTCGAGCAAAATGTGCAAAATTAGACATTAGAGTTGCATTAAAACACATCCATGTTGCAGTAACAGAGTGCAGAAAAAAAACC
The DNA here is from genome assembly GCA_029783665.1 of Naso thynnoides. Lineage (NCBI taxonomy): Eukaryota > Metazoa > Chordata > Actinopteri > Acanthuriformes > Acanthuridae > Naso > Naso thynnoides. Next base: position 21,530,403 of record JAQLOL010000002.1, on the reverse strand, counting down.
CAAAAACCAAGGCAGGAGACGAGTCAGTCTGTTCTCCCCCTCACAAAGCCATTTATCAGGTGATCTTCATTGGGGAGTAATGCAGTGATTCCTCACTGTGAAAGTGCTCTTATCCATCCAGCTCGGCAGACAGTGAGAATCCTCAGCTGGAGAGGCAGCGATCACCACGTTGCTGCTCATGGATAATGGGCTTAAGTTGTCACATAAGTGCGAAGTATTAAGAAAGCAAAAGAGTCGTGTCATGACGTCTTGTGCTCAAAGTGAACTCTAATGATGTGTCACCATCGCTGCAACCCACAGAAAATCCTGAAGGAATTCCAGCACTCGCTTTGCTCTTAATGTTTCAGTCTTCGTGTCTTTCTTACTCTGTCCACCTTTCTGCCTGTCTCTCTTTCCTTCCTTTTATCTTCCCTACGGCCTGTCATTCTGTCCCTTCATCTGTCTGTCTTTGTTTCCTCTCTGTCCATCTTTCTCTTTCTTTCCTTTTTTTTCTTACTGCCTGTCTTTCTGTTTTCTCTGTCCATCCTTCTATTTGGTTGACTCGTCTCTTTTGTCTGTCAGTCTGTCTGTCATTCCCTTTGTCTTCCTGTCTTTTTGTCCATTTGTCTTTCTGTTTGTCTGTCTGTATTTTGTTTCTGTCTTTCTGTCTGTCTCTCTTACTTTCCATTTTGTGTTCTTGTTGTTCATCTGTCTGGGTGTTTGAGGCTGCAGAGGTGAGCGCCATAGGACTGAGGTTCATATTAAAGTGTCAGCCACATGTGCTGCCCTGAGCGGTCACAGTTTGATCCTGAGGCAGCAGCATCCTGATACTTTAACACATGAGGTTTAGTTGCTGACCGGCTTTTTAGAAGTAACACTGCCAGCATCCATGGCTCATGGTTCAAGAGTCAATAAGATGGACTTGGAGTTCTTATTGACTTCTTCACTGTACCTGATTAGTAATGCTTTGTAAAAACTAATTCACTTTGACAGTCAGATGGTGAGATCAGCAAACAGGAAGTTGCTAATGAATGACGTTTACTGTAGACATAGTCTTTACTCTCACACATCAGGGTGTTTTGATTTTTTCCCCCTGCAGCCATCAGTTACAGTTAGCTATCAATGCAGTGGCATTCGCCCCCTCCATCTGTAATCGCTGACCACTCTGTAGTTCTGACATTGATTTATCGCTGCTTTCTCCATTATCCATTACCTGCCACACAGTCCCAAAGGTGGCGCTGTGTGTTGCCGAAGACGAGTTTAGCCATCATTCATACACATCCCTGTCAGTCGCCTCCCCCACACACTCACACCTCATTTACGGGGTTATCGATGTGGCCTCCTCCACGACAGTCAGTAGGTTGGGTCCCAGGGAGGAGGTTGGAGATTTCACTCAAGAGTAATTGACCTTTTTTCTGCATTGGTGGCATTATTTGTGATCAATACTTAACCTGCAGCATTGGTTCTTCTCGTTCAGCATTTCTCTAAACTACACAGAACCAAACCGCCTGCGTTTGTTCATGTGACTTCTTTCATTTATCTCCTGAAATCCATTGCCCAATGGTCTTTCAACAGAAATCCTGTTTGTTGTATTTTGTTCCATAGGGGAGCAATGTGATGGAGGACCAGGACTTGAGAGAGATTGGGATCACAGACCCGAGCCACAGAAAGAAGATCCTGCATGCAGCGCGTTCGTTACCCAAGGTGACAGATCATTGAGTAATACTTATCTGTCGGTCTCCACATATGGCCTGACTCAGCATCTTGCATTGTGAGATCACAAGGTCCTAATATCCTCCTAATATCAAACTGGAGTGCAGGGTTGAAAAGTAAACAAGTTAATTTACCCAAATAATGTTCCTAATGTGGAAGTTCAGCCCCCAATTCTGCTTGATCCTTTCTTCCTTGTAAACCTAAAAAATGCAGCAGAGAACTTCACAGGCAACTCACTATAGGGGGCGTGGCCTTTTTGGCTCGTAATGCGTGACGAAAGATGAGAAGAGACACCAACCAGAGTTGACTGCCAACACTCAGTATAGCGAGAACAGCCGTTAGCATCTGCTGTCAGACTCTCTGTGTCCAATGGACAGCACAGAGGATCTGCTAGAACTCTGTCAGTCACAAGAGTCGCATTCATGGCCCTTGTTAAAAGTTGTTGTGTTGCACATGTGCTGTATCATGGGATCATCATCACGGGAAAGAATGCCATTTGGTGCTGCTTCAACAACTACAAAAAGCACAAGAAGATGGTCAAGACATAATGTTAACCCTGTCGATGATGAGCTTATTCATATTTTTCAAAATGAGCGTGGCTTCACACACTCCTGCTCAAGGTTGGGGGATGCAGGAAGCAGGCTGCACGTCTCTTATTAGAGGCATTAACATTCTTATTTTTACATAAAAATATATACAAATTTGAAGACATAAATAAGATTCAAACAGGCGACTCTATGTTAGGCCTGGCTTTGCAAGATTCAGGAATCTTTTAAACAGTAAATGGAATGTTGAGCCATTTTCAACCCATTAAAATACAGATTTTTTACAAACATGGTGATGATGTAAATACTAGCACCAGCACTGATGTGTTTTAATCACAGTACAAACATACCATATAGTTTACAGCTCAAAAAACATGTTTAAGTCTGTCCTACCTCTTTAGGTATAATTGTCTAATTGAGGTCCTGTGCCACATTTCAAATGTATATAAGTCGTTAACAATTCCAACCAAAAGTTTTCTCCCCTCTGAACTTCGCAGATTGTTTCCTTTATAAGTTACTGTTTCTGTTTTCGAGGCACGAAGAACTGAGATTATCTAATATTTCACAACAAACAGAAGACAGAAGTCCAACTTATGAATAAAAGTATACGTTGCTGAACTTTGTTTTTGTTTCTGTTCTATTAATCATCTCATGACACCTCAGATTAATCTTGAGACTCAGCCTTTATGTTGCCTCCCCAAGGTTGAAACTAAACTAACTGTATAGAAAGTAGATAAACTGGCTCCACCTGGACCAGCTACCACAATAAAATGCTACTTACACACTGTCAAATCAGTATTAACAATCTAATAAAGTCATAATTATATCAGTGGGGCTTCTCCTGCAGATTTAGTACTTTTACTGTGGATATTTTAAGCACATTTAGCTGTTAATACTCTTTTCCTCTCTACTTCAGTTTGACTTCAAATGAAGAATATTGACTTGTAATTCAGATTTTTTACTTGACTGAATGAATGATGTCATGAATGAATATATTTGTGAGAGGTAATGTAGTCAGACAAGTAAAATGTTTAAAAAAAAAAGTCTGAATATGGATGCAGTCACTGTCCTGAAGTCTTCAAAGCGTCAGAGAATGATTAAGTCCTCTCCTCTAGGTGAAAGCACTCGGCTGTGACGGCAGCAGCTCCCTGTCCTCTTGGCTGGAGAACCTCGGCCTGCACGAGTACCTGCACAACTTCCTGGCCAGCGGCTACCGCTCTCTAGACTGTGTCAAAAACCTGTGGGAACTGGAGATTGTCAATGTGAGTCACAGCGACCTACGGGGACTATGAGGAGTATCAGAGGGTGAAATTAGTTTATAGTGTGTGTGGAAGGAATTCAGGAAAAGGGACAAGTTTGACAGTTTACTCCAGCTTCAGTTTGAGGGGACAGGGAACTTAAACTTTGAAGGTGAGTACAAAAAACTTTATTGGCGGATATATAGTAAGCTGTTTCCATTCCAAACTGCAACTGTCAGCCAACGTTGTGGTTCCTGCCCTGTTGCTGTCATGGATCGTGCAGCTTTGTGAAACCTATCACAGCATATCCAGGAGGAGACGCCGCTTTATGTGAATGTTCATTTACATACACTTGTAAATTGTCTGTCCCACCATGATGTGATGCTTCTCTGACAGGAAACAACACGAAAACGCAATGCAGAGTTGACTCGATCACTCGCCCCTTGGAGGCGGGATCTCTGAAATTCACTTGAGTTTTACTGATTAATGGAACGGCACTTGAGATGCCTGCGGGGATTCCCCCGAGGGGAAGTGCTGAGGGGAAGGGAGCGAGAGCATGTTATGGGACTATTGAAACGCAGGGCTTGTGTTAATAATTGACTGTCTTCCCTCCAGGTGCTGAAGATCTCCCTGCTGGGTCACAGGAAACGCATCATTGCTTCTTTAGCAGAGAGGCCCTATGAGGAGCCTCCAGTAAAGCCCCCTCGTTTGTCTCAGATCAGGGTGAGAACCTTCAGACTTCTACACTATCAACACTCACCACACTTTAAAACCACACGTGGACCTAGAAGGAATCATTTTGATTGTTGTCTTTCCTGTCATGCTCAGCTCAGTTGTTTAAAATTGCAGGTTTTTTGGGGGGGAAAATATATGAAGAACAAACATGGAATGCTAACAGTGTCCGACTTTGTCTCCCTAGTGCCAAGACCTGCCTGGATCCCAGACCTCATCTCCCCTCAGTCAGACCGAATGCTACACAGGACGCTCGATGGACCCTCTGCTGCCGGTAGGAGAGACGGGGAGGAAAAAAGTGCAGGATAGTGATTACGATGTTGCCCAAAGACATCGCGGTGAAAGACACAGATCACACGTATGTTTGAGTTTATCTGAATTCCTCATTTCAGCAGTTCCTGATGTCTTTTGTGGTCACATAATAATACCTCTGTTTGTTTGTTTTGTTTTTCAGGAATGGCATGACGATCGGCATCGAGAGCCCCGTCTGACCCTGCGGCCGCCTAGTCTGGCAGCACCGTACGCCCCGGTTCAGAACTGGCAGCATCAACCGGAGAAACTCATCTTTGAATCCTGCGCTTACGAAGCCAATGTATGTTGATGCCATCCTTTGTCTTCATGATGCAGTTTTTTTTTAACACATTCACCAACATCTCCTTCTCTTCTCACGCAGTACCTGGGATCGATGCTTATTAAGGATCTGCGGGGCACCGAGTCCACGCAGGATGCATGTGCCAAAATGCGGGTATGCTAACAGGCTGTTCTCTGATCTAATGAGACAGACAAAAAAACATAATACATATGTAGGATAAGTGAATGACGAATCACCTGAACGTTTCTCATGCCTGTGTTCTTTTTATCCTTCAGAGGTCGACAGAACAAATGAGAAAAGTCCCGACCATCGTCCTTTCAATCACCTACAAAGGTGTGAAGTTCATTGATGCAGCCAATAAGGTGAGCCACCGCACACACACATACATGGCCCGCTCGTTGTGAGGGTCTTTAGGGTCATGTTCAACACCAAATTTCACCCAGTGCAAATACCAGTTTGTTTGTTTTTTCCTAACATCTTAAATCATGTGGATGAAGTGTCGCGCTCAAAATACCACGCGGCTTCTTTAAATGTCAAACCTGCAAGTTTATGTCGACTCTGTTTGTGTTTGCATTTCCGACGGGAAGCAAGTTTACTCATATTGACATTTCTTTGACATAAGTAAAAAAAAGACTTTGAAAGATTGCTTTGGAAGCTCAGTCCAGTTTTACTTTGTGATGCTGCTTTTTATTGCGATGGCTATGAAACACGATTTATGCTTCCATGCCTCCTCCTCACTGGTCGGCTTTTCTCATATTGATAAATCTTTCTTTTATATAATGCACCACTCGTTCCATTCAAATTCTGTTTTATACAGCTTGATATTCTGTTTGTATTGTTTCTACCATCAAATAGAAGCTCAGACATAATTTATAGCCTGTATAGTCTCATTAATGAGACCCGTGCTGCCTCTCCTCTCTGCGCAGAACATCATCGCAGAGCACGAGATCCGTAATATCTCATGTGCAGCCCAGGACCCAGAGGACTTGTGCACATTTGCCTACATCACCAAGGACCTGCAGACCAGTCACCACTACTGCCATGTGTTCAGCACAGTAGACGTGGTAAGGATGCATTCCATGTCCTGTCCCCATGTCTGAAAACTGAAAGCAGACAGGTTAATCTGTTATTGCCAAAAATGACATTTGTGTCTTCTCTTTTAACAACAACAAGGGAAATTACGGTATTTTTAAACCTGGGCATATTTTGGATAAGGCCTGACAGATATGGGATCTTTGGGTTTCATGCCCGTACAATTGTTAGGGAACTCGAAAATTCTGATATTCAATATATCAGTAGACATCATATACATATGTGTTATCGTCTAATTGTGATTATTAAGTACTTTTGACAAAGATATCTAATGGAACATCAGTGCACTGAACAGTTATTAAAAAATGGACCATTCTCTGCTGGACAAACTACATAGTTAAAACATTTTTAATCACTAGTCCAAGCTTTTTTTTTTTCCAGCCCTATAAAAATGTTTTGGTAACAGCACTGATCAGAGAACATATAGATACCAATATATCTTGTGCTTTTTTGTTGTTTACTACATGATAATATAATATTGTAAAATATTGATGATTTTGTGCGTTGTATTGGTGTAAAAAAATGAGATATCAGTAGCTCACATGTCACTTCCTTTTCCTGCCTGTCTCCTTGCCTAAACGTCACGGACCAGAATGAAAATAGGTCATGTGACTTCACTGCAGTATCCTAATGAATTTTTAAAAAAAATCAACCTGTGATATGTCGATATTGGCTGATGATATCGGCAGCAGATATATTGGTCATGCCCTAATATTTGCATGTTTTGGTGTGCAAATGACAGCTACTTACTGTAGCCTGTGAGTGACAAAGAGGCAGTTTTACATTGCAGCAATTATGGCAATGCTGCAGCTTCCTCCAGGTGTCTACTGAAATACTAATTGCAAACTTTTGGTAATTGCCTGTCATTTGCTCATCAAAACATGCAAAAATAGACCCAGGAGTTCCCCTTTCACAAGGGGAAAATATGAAAATCAGTATTTCTTATGTTCTAAATGTTCCTCACTGGTAAATTTGAATTCCTCCTACGTAACACGGAAGAAATGTGACAGCCTGCACGCTCCACACTGTTATCTCTGGACTGCCCGATCTGCTCAAGGTGTCACATTTAGGTTGAAGCTGATTGCCTCCTCGTAGACACAGTGCTACTGTGACTGTGATAACTAGCCTCTCCATTACCTCCTCTGTCCCCCCTGAGATCTGCCGATTATCCTGCTAATCACAGAGCAGCCACGGTCGTTCCAGACTAAAGTCAGCCTGACAATGCGCAGCTTCCTCTGGGTTTGTGATGTCCTCTGTGGGGCTGAAACAAGGGAATACCCCTCAGAATCAAAAGTGCCTGAGCAGTTGATAACCAAAGGACACAGCAGTCATATGATGTAATCGGTTATTTTTAAACTGTATTGACCATACTGCTGCTATCAGCCTCCACCAGACGGCATTCTCGCCACGAAAAGAGGGAACACAGAGCTGATGGCGTCCGTCAGGCAAGAGGCACATCAGGACATTAAGTTAAAAGACGATACATTTGTCTCAGGGCAAATTCTTCATCAAAGGATATGCAGATGATTGCAGAACTCTGTGTTCTGTGTTTCTTCCCTCTATATGATTGCTTTTTCCACTTCCCCCGGCATGTAATGTGCAGCTTGTATCCTCTGTCTTTAGTCTGCGGTGCTTGTTCATATTTGGAAGCTGTCAGGGTTTAACAATAGAGTGCAGCAGCAGCTTTAATACTAAGCTACAGCGGATTTATCCAGTTCAGGTGCTGAAGGAAGCTGCTAGCTGCTGCAAAATACTCCCGAGATTACTGCCACTTCTCCTCGTTATGCAATTTTATTTGAAGAAGTTTTAGGGAGAGAAAACTCTGTTCGGAAATATTTTGCTGCAAAGGCCTCGTCTTTCATTTCCTCCCTCTCTGTTTAGAACCTGACCTATGAGATTATACTGACGCTCGGCCAGGCGTTTGAGGTGGCCTATCAGCTGGCTCTGCAGGCTCAGAGGACCAAACAGCACCAGAACCTCCCAGTGGGAGCCAGTTCAGAGGTCATCGAGACCAGATCCAGCCGACCTGTACCCAGACCACGCGGCAGCGTACGGAAGTCAGCGGTGAGTTTGACAACAAACAGGTTGTGACACAAGACACCGTGTACAGAATGTGTTAACATGTTAGAGAATATTTCATTGGCTACATATAACAGAGTTAAGATTGTTGTTAGCATATGTTCTGAATCGCCAACGTATCAACACCGTCAGCAGTTAAAGGACCATATCAATCTATTTTTGACTCTTCACCATTAGCAGAGATTGCCCCTATCTTCCACAAATGTTGTTGTTAAAATTCAACCCTGTGTGTACTTTGGTAGATCTCAGACTGCATTTTTAAATCCCATTCACTGCCATTCATGTTGAAACCGGGTAAAGAAACACTATAAACACATGAAAGTTGCTCGATATAGGAGATTCCCCCTTTCTTAAGAGAAGCCTGCATTTATTTAATCAAAAATTATTAAATGATAGAGAGAGGGAAGCCATTAAGATGAAAGTTACTACATCCGAAAAAGTAGTTCCTCACAAGTGCTGCCTTCCTAGCTTGAATATTAGCGTGAAGAAGGATTTTTACACGGATGATCTTTTTAACTAACGTCACACATTTTCAGGTACTTTCCGTAACGTTTATTGAATATGGACAAAATGTAAACAAACGCAGTATCTCATAGATAAAGCTATTTTGGGAAAAATGCACGAAGTTTATGTGACATATGTGGCCGATGTTGGCAAGGATAATGACATGGTAATACTGTTATGGTCCTTTCAAAGGAGCATTTGTGGAGGTGGGACAGAACTTGTGGAGGTTATTAAGGCACTTCAGAAACCTTGAAAGACTTCAAAGACTTGATTGACACAATTTGCATCAACATTAAGACTCTTTTATGGTAATAATTCAGAACACAAGATTCTGTTAGACAATTTCAGACAGGGCATCGCTTTTAATGAGGACATCATTACCTCCGATGTCCATTGGGAATCAACATTAATTGATCTTAAGAATTAAGGGAAAAAATGCTCCGTGTAACTCCCAAACTTGCCTCAAATTTTTCATGTTTAAAGTTTTCTTGAATATCAATGAGTACGTTGCAAACAGGAGTAGCTAACAGGTCATTTGACACACTTTTTATGTCGCTAATTTACCAAAATCTAAATAAGTACACTCGAAGCTATAAAACAGGGCCTGAGTTGAACAACACAGACCCTGCTGTGGACCACATGTTGAAACTCACTGGTCTCATAATTGAGTTTCTCTATAAACTCTTTAAGCGTTGTAGGAATTTTGAGCTTTTCAGATTCTTTTACCTTCTGAGCACCTTTGAAGTATGTGAAGTTGTGCCAGAAACCTGCTGCATGAAGAGTCAGACCATACGTTACATCTGACACCTCGTGTTTTCTCCTTTTAGGGATGCATAATTTTAGCTTTTCCGACTAAAACATCAAGACACATTAGACAAGCCAAAGAACTTTTGTATAAGTCTAAGCTTTTCACATCAGTATGATCACACTGTGTTGATGTTTGTCTGGCTATTAGCATTAAACCGTTAAGAAGTGAGCTTGTGCTGAATATAAATGAGGTAACAGCACCTCAGGGACCAGTTCAACATCTTTGACTGCAGCTTAATGAACTCAACAGAATCATGTAAGAAAGTGACTTTTACTGTTGCTCCTGCATCTGCCTGTTTCTCTCACCGTTTGTACTTTGATATTCATGTGATCAACCTTTATTTAATCAGTGTTCTTTTCCAGAAACACCTTGTCTCACACTGCCACAGCTACACACCCACACATGTATGGCTGACTAGTTTAACCACTGTCTGATCAGTGTTTTCTTCTTCTTCCTCTTTTTCTTTTTCTTCCATTCCCTTTTCTCCTGCTTCTTTTCCTTCTTCTTATTCAATTTCTTCTTCTCCCTTTTCTTCTACTCCTGTTCTTGTTCGTCTTCTCTCTTCCTCCTTCTTCTAATTCTTCTGCTTCTGCTCCTTTTTCTTCTTTTCCTCCATCTTCTGCCTCTTCTTTTCTTTCTTTGTCTCCCTCATCTCCTCATCTCTTCCTGGCGATGTTTGTCTCTCCCAGGACTCTCCTCCTCTCGACAGTCGTTGCTGTTACTGTTACACCTGCACCACCCACCGTCCCTCCTTCCTACCGCTGCACTCTGCTGCCCAGGTGTTGCCTTCACATCCTGGTCTCATCCTGTCTCATGTCCATCCTCTCACACTTTGCTTCCTTTCCTGTTTGTTTATATGTTTGTTTGTTTCCCTCTTACGGCCCCAAATGTTCCATAACCTCCCATTTGTGTCTTTAACCCATTTTTGTGTGAATTTGTAATGCTGTTAATGTGGTTTGTAGAAAAAATATGTATGAACCACATGTGGACAGATGAACACTTTAAATATTGCTTTTGACTCAGGTGCCCCCTAGTGACAGTTTGGTAGTAACACAAGCAATGCTGACATTTACAAAGAAGTTGATTGGCTGTACTCTGAGGACTTTTTTTTCTGAAGAGTTGAACTTTAACGTTTAGTGTTGACTCGATGCTTGATGCTGAATATAAAGCTTATGAGGACTTTATTTTGTAAGCTGCTATTTAAGGTCAAGAATCACACAAAAAACATAAATACAGTAAAATGTTTTAATAATTATAAATGGTTTATTATTGTATTGTCTGGCTTTTGGACTTATCTTACATCTTTCATGTTTATTTTACAGTCTGTGCCAACACAGACTTGGAGCCTCAAAGCTATATGGGTAAATTTCAGGTAAATTAAACACAAGACCTGTTGGTTAGAAGATCCTCTATTGAATTACCCTAACAGGGATCAGTGCATTCCCACAGTGACTCCAGAATTAGACCTGATGGGTTCATCTGAATTTAAGCAAAGTCACTGGACATAAATCAGTCTGACTTTTCCTTACCAGACCTGTTTTATGAGTTAATTAGGTTAATTTCTTACTGTCCATTGCTGTTGCGAGGCTGAGGCTTTGACACCCTCTGTTTGTGTTTCCAGGGTGACATTGTGGAGCAGGAGGGTGACTCTCAGTCCCAGGGCAGCGCCACGTGGCTTGTGGACCCCAAGGAATCCAAGCGCACTATCAGCACTAAGTACGAGACCACCATATTCTGAGTGGACCCTTCTTCCTCCTGATCTCTTGGTCTGGTCTCGCCCCTTTTCCTTCCTCTTCCTTCTGTGTGCCTTTCACTGACACTCTTGCCTCTCTGGGCCGGACCCCTGCCCTCCCCATCTCCCCTCCAGTCATCTCGTGTGTCCTCGTCTGAAAACAACACAGCCTGCGACAGCCAAGCGAGTGCTTTGCTCCTCCCTTACGCACCACTTCTACACTTTTTTGTTAATTATTAGTGCAACCTCTCCACTTTGTTAACACTACCAGACTCACCTTCACTGTTATCTTCCTCTCTGTTAACCTCGTATGCTTCCTGAACTCTAAGTACAATGCTTCCCTATTTCCCCCCGTCAACATCCCACTATCTCTTGGTGATGAGCTCTTTTTTTCTCGGTGCTTTTCCTGCTCTATTAGGCGACGGCCACTCTGAGGCTTTTCACTCTCAACTCTCAACTCCTGACTTCTTCAAGCGCTGAGAAAATCTGGCTTACCACAGCCGAGAGTGACCCGCTACACATATCCTGTACCTGGATGGACGTGTTTCCTGAGGAAACTCAAGAAACTGGTTCTGCAATTCTGTTCTGGACTTTAGCAGACTGTTTCTGTTCAGAGGTTGCGGTGTTAGAGAGGTCACTCTGGATTAACAGAGGGGGGATATTTGTCACTGTCAGCATTCTGCTCGAAGCCAAAGGAGGCTAAGATCCTAGCACTGTGATAAAGTCCTTTTGGAGCTAATGAAGTAAGCATTTTGGGGGATTTCTAGTGGGTGGGGAAGGGAAACAGGATAGGGCAAAGAGGCTGATATGGACCAGGTACAGATGATTGACAGTCCAAGCCGTCTTAAGCCTGACATGCCCCCCTGTCTATCAATCAGAGCACCAGGATTTAAACCTGATGCTTCCACTGGAGTGAACTAACTACAACTAAGCACTTTTACCAAATCCCCAAGTGTGGAAGAATAAGTGCATCTTCCTCTTTCCTGTCTTTTTTTCTTCTTCTCTTCACAACAAATGCCTTCTATGTTTATCCTGTCAGCATTGCCTTTTCTTTTGCCAATCACACCAGGTTAATTTTTCACGACCACTGGTGAAAAGAGTCAATCATTGTAAGGGGGAGGGGAAGAATCCATCACCATCATGCTGTTACTTTTACTTTATTTTAACCTAGCTGCTCTGTGTGCGTGTGTCTGTGTGTCCCTTCCCTTTAGCTGAACACTGTGGCCACTCCCAGCCTGTAAGAAAGGACAGGAATGAGGCCTGTTGCATGGTGGGTAGGATGTTTTGATGGAAATGTGACCCACTTCCCATGCAGATCACACCACAAGATGGATCGTGCTCAGCGGTAACACTCGGGTCCTGGAGACGTAGACAAACTTAAGGCTTTCAGTCCATCTGTTCATCTGACCTCACCGACTTCATCAGCTTCATGTTACTGTGTTTGTACCTGCAGATTGATTTGCTGGCACATCCATCAATAGATGATTAAAGTGAACAATGCTCCAATAGTAGAAATCATCATACATTGGAAACATTTAGCTTCCTGTCCGTCAGAAACTGATGGTTGTTCCTGTCAGATTTATTACTCAATAGGCCCTGACCGATATTGGATTTTTGGGGCCGAAATCAATACTAGGGAGCAAGAAAATTCTGATAACTGGTATATACTGTGTATCTGGACAAACTATGTAATTAAACCATTTTAATTCATTAGTCTGAACATTTTTTCCAACCATAAAAACAGGTTCATGTCAGAGAACAAATATGACGATACAGACATAGGTGTGATAAGCCTATATTAGCCAAGAATGTCGACAAACAGATATATCGGTTGGGCCTTTTTTCTTAAGTTTCCTGCATTTCCTCAGAAATAAATGGTTGACTCCTGAACACCCATCAGGCCTCCCTCACACAAAGTCAGTGTTTACTCTTTCAGGTAATAAACCTGCACTGTTTCAGTGCAGAACTTGTAGTCAAGAGGAAGTGGCCGAGATAAGGAACATCCTTTTTGTTTTGTATGATACAAAGGTACGTCAAACAGAGACCGCCCACTGTAGGTACTCACTCCTTCCTGGATTATTGGTCCTGAAGCCACACACACACGTGTATCTAATCTAATCATGATCATCAGCGTCTCATAGACAACATACTGTACATGTGTAACTGTGATAAACAATGTAATCTTGCACGGGAGGAACTCTCTAACCAAACTCAAAGGCGGAGGAACTGACACTACAAAGACTGTTTTTTTATTGAAAACAATAATAAACCAGGGGATGGCTTTTATTTTATTTGAAAGTTTTCTCTCTTTTTTTGTGTGTTTTAAATGTTTTATAGGACAACTATGTGTCCTAATGCTGGAACTGGATCAGATGGGGTTCACTGCAGTTCTCTCCCTCCTTCCCTGCTCCCTTGTTTAGTTAATTAAGGCAAGATGATTCACCAAACCTGCCATGCAGGCTGGTATGTGTTTTAGATTTTAGCTGCAGATCAGAACAATAGGGCACGGCATGTTTCTCCTAGCTAACTCCCAGTATGTTGACTGTTAATGGTACTTCTCGTTCATCTGATGTGTATATGGGTACATAGTCAGACAGTTTTGATTTAACTGTTGTATATGTGGTACGTTGTCAGGCCAGTACGATAACTCTATGGTACACTGTCTTCAGCTCGCTGGCGTAGGCACCTTCAGCCATCAGCCTGGTCCCGTTCTGCTTTTGCACATTGCTGAGGATCAGGAGAGATGTTTCGGGACTAATCTGATGACCACAATGATGAGAATGATATTGTATATGAATCTGGCGGTCTGTATTTTGATACTTGAATGATTTTTGCTTTTATAGATATCTAAATATATATATATATATATATGTATATGTATGTATGTATGTAATTTTTGACATTTGTCAAAAGAGAGAAAAGGACTATGTCTTAGAAAATTAAACATATCGTGAATATATACCCTGTGATTTAAAAAAAAAAAAGGCTGAGGAAACATTGACTCAGAAGAGGGACCTCACTTCAGAAAAAAAAATTGTAAATAATCTTGGGCTTCCAGTCTTTTTTATGATTATTTTTCATAATTGTACAACTAATAAATGGCGCAAAGAGAAAGGTTCTATCTGTTGACTCTTTATTTGTTTGTTTTCCGGTATTGTTCAAAGCTGTTTTGTCACTTTTTGCATTTTTAAGAACCTGTAGCTCTGTCCCAAGTTTCACAGCTGAGGCGACCCTGCTTATTGAATCTCGATTAATCAGACTGCAGACAAGTCAGTAGATGATCCAGGATGAAATGTTCCATCTCCACCCCCCACATCCATTTCATAGCCCTTCCTCCGTTTAAAGATGGACAGCAACAGCTCTGAGCCAGTGAATGTGTAACAGGAGATAAAAGGACACAAGCTGACAGTGAAATATCGTCAGAGCTTCTTCAGTGAGTCTAGATGACAAGCGAGTGCAATAACAACAGGCTGCAGTGACAAAAGGAGTCCAAAAGGCATTTTATAAGGTCAAACCTGCACTGCAGTGTAGTTTAATTGCAGTGTAATTTCTGCCACTAGAGGTCTCACTATCAAAACAATGAAACCAAAGATGTAGTTAGATGAGGTCTTAAAGTAGTGTGGGAATATCAGTCATTATGCAGATTTTTATTTTTTTATTTTTTATTTTTACAAATTAGGCAAAAATGTTCACTTGCAGGGTGATGCATAAAAATTTGATTTAAGTTGCATTCAGTCACTTTTTAGATTTTTCTCACCTTGGCAGTTAGCAACAGACAGGCAACAAATGAAATGCACCGTTACTTGTAATTACATTCCAAAATATTGTTGAAACATTTAGGATAATGTCCGCACACAACTCAAAAATATATATTACAATAATAAAATCATTTTTTAGATAAAGTGCACGTTTCATATTGAAAGTTTCAAGTGACTGATTAGCATTTCATTTTTAAGTTACAGCTTTTCTTTCTCAACTTGAATCTGTTTTCCTCAGTATATGTCTGTGAGCTACAAGTTACAAATAATACATTATTTATCTTTGTTAAAGGAGAAATGAGTTAGAAGGATTTTTTTTAATAACTGATGTGAAATATGCCAACAATAACAATCATGAAAAAGTTTCTCAAAATGAGTCTGACCTTTATGAATGTATACACAGATGTTAAAATTCTATTTATGTGTGTTTTTTATAAAAAGCTCCAATGTTTCGATCCAAACTTCACCATCAGATGCAAGCTAGTTTTTTGCTTGAAGTCCGAATGTTAAATTCAGACTTTAAATGGATCCAACCCAACTCATGGTATAAAAGTAGTTGAGTAAAAATAATATGTGGTTCTCATCCATCTGATTTCTCTCTCTCCTTATTTTTATTCATGTTATTAATGTAGTAATGCACCTGATAGCCATTAAACTTTTATACTGTGCCACTGTTTTGGAAAACAGGAAGTTTTTATTATACTGCAAAGGCTTTCCCATGAATACAGGCTAGCTTAAGCTCAGTAAACTCTTGTAAAATGTATAAATAGATTATACAGGTATAGTAAGATTGTTGCATAACTTCTAACATTTAAAAACATTGTCATGACTGCAGATGTTTTGCTTGTTGGATGCCCAATGTGACCCATAGCCGAACCAGTGACATTCCCTTTAAATACCTGCACTAACGCTGCATCATCGCCCTGACACAAAGTGACTGCTGGTATGCAAAAAATCTACTTTTCATAATGTTACGTCATTGGCCAACATGAAAACAACAGCAACAGATCAGATGAAGATGTGAATTTACACATCTGCTCATTCTCATAACTATGGAACAGAGGTCACACATTTTGCTGCTGCTCCTGGTAAGCAAATCAACTTGCTGCATGCTGATTGTGAGGCTGATTTTGAAGACAAGCTTTCTTTGTTCTCAGCTCTGACATGCACAAACTATCGAGGCCTCATCACAGCATCCAGCACAAAAGCTATGAAAATATTTAGACAAACAGGCCATTTGGTATTTGTTTATAGGACGCCCAGTATAAACAGGACACAGTGTCATAATACCACTTTCTTATGAGGCATCTTTCATAAAAGATTTATAAGTAGTAGGCTCTCTTTATCACCTATATGGATTGTTTTGGGCTTTTGGCTTTGCTGGTTTACATTTCAAAAATGTATTTGTTAATTCTTTTGACAATTACCGGGTGGATAGCTCTGATATTTGCTAAACATGCAAGGTCCCAAAATAAATTCTAATGACTTTGATGATCCTCTGACTTTTTTTCATACCACTACCAATAGATCAAAGTGCTCAGTTCAGTAATTCAGTGAAATATCTTAACATCAACTACAAGTGATGGATGAACATTCACGGTGTAAGAGAAGAAAAATGTTCAATGAGACAGGTAATGTCTGGCTTTTCATCTCCTTCCATCATCAGATGAAAAACTTTGTCTGATTCTGCTTTGGTTTATGACCAAATAGGCTACATAATAATTCCGTACTAATAAGCAAAACTAATGACATTTGCATTAGTGTCCACTGCTAATAAGCAAAAGTTATTAACATAGTAAAAAATTTAACATGTTAGCATTGTCATCGTGCATTAGCTTAAAGCATAAAGACTTAACATGGGTGTAAGCTCCAATTTTTTGTTTAAAATAAGAAATTAGGCCTACATATTTTAAAGAATGCCAACAATGTAAAAACATTCCAAATATTTACACACACACATGTAGCCTATGACTCATACTTTTTTGTGGCTGCCATGTTTTTGTGTAGGCTACTTTTGCTTGTGTGGAGAATAAAAATAGATTTGTATTCCATCTGTGTTGCGTTCATTTGGCTGCTGTTACTCCATTGGCTCTCCCTCGAAAACGTTTTGATCAAACGTTCTCTGATTGGCCGCACCCCCACCAGCCAGTCCGGAAGCTAATTGGCTCACCTGGCTGCAATTATCCCCACACCTGGTTCCGTCAGTCACTTCCCGTCGTGCAGTTTCGCTTGGCGGAGCAGAGCCGCTGCAGGAGCCGGGAGGTGGTGAGAGACAGCGCCGCTATGGACTGACGTGAAACTCCGCTGCGCTGCGCGGTTCAACCGAGACTTCAACTCTCCAGCATCTCCGGTGAGTTACGAGAAACCAATTTTTGCTTAAACTTTAATAACTTCCTGTATTCTGGAGATAGAGGAGTTATATGTTAGGAGAAAAAAAAGTTTGTTAGTCGCACCAGTGCTTGTCTGCAAATGCAATCAGCCTTGTTTAGACCGGTGTGTCTGAGCTATTTGTGAGGAGCAAACTACAAGCTCTAGTCTTATCCTTCTGTGCTTTTATTTTTTTTTATTTTTTTAATCTGGTTGATGAGTGTCATCCTGAGTCACATATCAGCAGTTTATAACGCATTTACAGGTGAAGTTCAGCAGAACACTTCTCCCACAATATAAGCAGCATTAAAAATCACGTTTCAAGCCTTTTTTTTTTCCTTTGATGACAAAGTGATCTTAAGTGTTTAATCACTGAATAGTTTGTGGTTGGATGACTAGAAACTCAGCCGAGGGAAAGTACAAATATTTGCATGTAAATGTCAATAATGGTCATTTTAGTGGGTGGGAGGTACCAAGCTAAACATTAATGAAATATTTCTGTTCACTCCAGCAGGTTGCACAACCTGCTGTTTTTCACTAGCCTATGAACTTTTGTTTACTTTTTAATCATTAATCCAGCTCTCAGACTACCAGTGAGCACATACTTTGCATATTTTGGACACCACTTTTTTATTAGCACACTATAATTTGTCATCAGACTTTGAATGATGATTTCTTGGATTGTCTGTGTGCCTCATAAAACGCGCAGCTGCTCTCACATTAAACTCATTACAGAGTTGCAGCAGATCCTCCCCTTAAAAGCAGTTTTATCTGCTGCTGGAGCTGGAATTCAGCACCCAGTCTCATCTGAATTTAAAGAGTTGTCTTATAGACGTTGAAGCAAGCAAAGTGACATTCCTGTCACTATTAAATCCTGACTCAGCTGTGGGTGTAGTGAGCTTTAGCGCTGCTGCCCTACAGGTTTGTTGCCTCGTTCAGGTTTGAGAGGTGTTGGCTGCTCAGGTTTGGACATTTGTTTCTCGCTCCGCTGATCTGAATGAGCTCATGGGAGGGACAGTAATTAGCAGCCTTTAACGTTTTCACCACTGGCTGCTTTGTCAACCAGCTTTTTGTTGCCAGAAAACGTGTAAATGTGGGTGTTGGTGATCAGGTTTCTCCCCAGCTGGCCTGTCTGTGTCTTCATGTCAACAAGCCCAAAATGTCACTGATGTTTCACAGGTGTCCAACCTGGGATAGGCTTTATCCCAAGATTTGTCTAAGAAGTCCCAAAATCTCCCTACAAGTCTTTTTAAATCTTTATTTCTTGTGACTTGAACCATTAAGGTCGTGTTTTCTAAAAACAAGTTTCCGTTTTCTTCGAAAATAGATTTTTAGTGTGTGCGTAAATTTGTGCCAGTAGTTTTTAAAATGTAGTTTTTCTCCAGTTCGAAGTCCGCCCCATCTTTCTGCTGTATTTCTTGTTCCACTTTTTTTTAAATAAAATATTTTTAAGAAGTTTGATACCATTGGAAAAACTTAAAAATTTTACTTGCGCTCACTGTAACTGCAACAACATACTATTTAGTTTTTGTTCTCCGCTGTGAAGTTTTGTTTCTTCTTCATCTTCATCATCATCATCATCATCATCATCTCGTATTTGCACCAATAAATGTTTCAGCTTCTGTCGTAAAGTGAACTTGCAGCCCATTAAAAGAAACCTCTCAGAAGCTTCTCCCATTTCCCCATTCTTGTTCTCTAGAAACATTTCTTGTGTCACACGTAATTTAAACTAAACCTGTCTTGTACTGATAGATTGTTTATGGTGCATGAGTGTCTGTGTCTTGCTCATCCCCAGAGAAACATCGTGCCAAAGAAATTACCGCGTTAACTCGCAGCCTTCGTGAAGTTTCCGTATCCCCATAGTGTGTCCAATTGTTTTTGAGGCTTATTCGCAACATGGGCTCGTAAAGGAAAACTTAAACTCTGTCACTGTATGTTTAATAAAACATTCTGTGTGATAAGAGGACAATAAAGTTAGCTTTGCTCTGCCTCCATTAACACACCTGAACCTGATTGCGCAGTTGTGATGAATAAGCCATAGAACAGGTTGCAGACCTTTTGTGTTACACTACAGTATATTGCATTTGTGTGACCTATTTGAAGAAATCCACGACATTCTTAACTGAAGTTGATCAAATACAATCCCCTCATGCGTCAGCCAATGTTCATTGTTGATGTTATTTGCTTCTGGTACTTACTGATACACTTCAAGCACTTAAAATGGAAAGTAAGGAGGGAAGAACTTTGCTTTAAGTGGCCTTTTCTGGTGGTCTTACGAATTGATTTAATGTGCCTTCACTTGATTCTAAATCACTTTGAAATTCCCCATTCTTGTATCCTTTCAGCAGACATGGAGCCAGTAATAACTCTTCTTATTTTTGGCTGGCTTGCTTTCCTTATGCCTGACTTGTCACTAGTAATATATACAAGATATCAGGCAGGAAACACAAGTGAGCAGCGTAGGGCTGCAAAACAACACGGCTTATCAAATGTCTTTACACAGACTGTATGTAACGTGCAGTATTTCATGTGTCTTTGCAGACAAAAATGAGCATTTCTCTTGTGATTACTAAATCAAAGCAACTGAAATACAATACATTTACTGCTTAAAGCTTTCAAACATGACTTCTGATTATTTGTTCAGCTTAACCTGAGTGGTGCAATGCAAGATAACCTCTTCTTCTACCTGTTTGTGGATTTGTGTGAAAAAAATTACTGGAATAAACTATTACATTCAATAACCCTTTAAACCTAAATTAAAATCAGTTACAATGAAAATCTGTTTGCCACTGACTACTCTGGTGCATGAAACAGGTTCTATGCTAAACTAAATGCCTGACTGATATATTGGTTAGCCAGTATTATCGGCCAATATTGGCCTATCACAGACATCTTGGTATTGGTGTATGTGTTCTTTGATATGTGCCGATATTACATATTTTTTTAGGCCAGATCCGTTATTTAATAAAGGGCAAATCACACTGAGAAGCTTCGCACCGGGCACGGCTGCTCCAAAAACACCATGGAAGTGCATCTGTAGGAAAATACAGCCAGTATTAACTCCCACACAACAAGACAGGAAGGATGTGGAGAGTAGTAAAGCCCTTAGCTTTACTCCTGCTTCATTTAATTGGCTGCTTCAGCCAGAAGTGATATTGACGAGTGGTGGGACTGTGTGCCTTGAGCTGAAAAGTTGAAATTATTTCAACTTTTATGCCCACCCGAAGCTACTTAAAAGCAGTTGCGCAGCAGCAAAAGAGAAGCACCCAACGGGCGAGCTGCACGATAAGAAAACAAGGATTTTGATGGCGACGCTTTCTGGCAGCACTTGTCAGTGCGATCACATCTTTGTCACAAGTATTTAATAACCACATTCAGCTGATATATCGGCCGATACATTAGATATTTTAATTTTCTTGCTCTTTTATACTGGCGTCTGACCCTAAATTCCATATCGGTCTGGCCCTACTAAGAAGACTTTGACAGACGTCTACTTGATTTGACTCCATTTTTATAAGTCTCATATTAGCTTTAGATTACCTTTGAAATACATCTTTGCACAAAATGAGAACTGTGAATTTTGTCCCTCAGCACTTACAGCTCGTTGAAAGAGCAGTAGTAAAATGTTTTTAATGGCTGGTGTGAACAGGATGAATAATAAGAGCCAGCAAAACCTGTTTCAGTATTAATATGGGCGTCTGATTATTGTAAAATAAAATGTGAACCTGCCCTTCACCAGAACAAACCCTAATAATCTATGCGCTTCATATTAATCCCAGCCACGTCTAATGTGTAAATAAAAATGTTTACAGATTTATTAATTAATTTATGTAATGACTCACATTAGCATAACTGGTGTTGTTTAATATATCACAGTGACTATGACAATACATTTCATCCTAAATAGGACAGCCATTACATTATGAGGATCATTTAGCTATCAGCTGTAATTTATGGCTTTCATCTATCATACTGGAATGGAAAGATTTGACTTTAATAGTTGTTGCTGTGATGTTTACAAACTAATTTTGTGAACTATTTTTAGCCTCAGACTAAGGCTCCTTATCATGTTTGTGGTTGTAGGCGAGTCTTTGTATTTGATGAAACTATAAATTAAACATTTTGCAGTGCAGTTATGGCGGTGCCACATATTTCATTGTCCTGTTTGTACATTTCCCCCTTGACCTTTCAGATTCTATCTCATACTGATTCTCTGCAAATTTGAACAAATCAAAAGAGGATCGAGAAGCCCAGGTCCTGCCCTCATCCTCTTCCTTGTGCAATGCCGAAGAGTGCCTCGTGGCCAGGCGGTGTTGCCATGGAATCCTTGAGCAATATGGACAGTGCCGGGAGCTGCGACAGTGTAATCAGCATGAACTCTGGCTACGTGAGTGCTGCAATAGATCTCGTCTCAGTGCCACTGACCGTTGCTTATCTGTTGGTTGTATAACACAACATATTGACACACTTCACCAGTAGTTCCCTTTGGCCTTTCTGAATAAGCATTTATTTTGGCAATGTCGCTGTCCTTTGTCGGAAAGGGGAAATAATAACCTGAGGTTTGTGTGTCAGGCTGCAAGGACGTTAGCATGGAAATTTTTATAGGCAATTTAAGAAGGGCGAATGAGAGATGATGTGAGGAAGTGAATCTGCGTGAGGTGAAACACACTCCCGTTTGTTCAGAGTAAGGCCTTTAAGGGGGTTTTATTGAGAGTTTGCTTTGAAGATGACATGAGGGGAGAAGATCTCACGCTGTTCACAGGCACCTACAGTCACCTGAAATAAATTTGTCGGACAGGCTAATAAAGAATGAAAGATAGCAGAGAACAGGACAGGAGCAGTATAATTAGTCATTCCTCTGCAGCTGTTTGAACACTAAACAACTTTGACCTATTATTCCTGTCCTGTCTCACATGGCTGTGTTCAGGGTTAAATGGAGGGCAGAGATTGCTGAGAAGTTGAGAAACTGCAATTTTCTTTTTCTTTTTCCTTTTTTTTTGGTAGATCTATAACATTTTTCTCTTATTTTGGTGTGCAGAGTGAAGACAGCATGGAGCATTTATCTGCAGAAGAGAGAGCATGTCTCATGTATTTGGAGGAAACAATTGAAGCGCTGGAGGTGCAGGAGGACAGCGGCTTATCCAGTGAAGAACCAGATTCTGTGTTACAGGCAGAAAAAATGGGACAGGTGGCAGTAAATGGTGAGTTTATGTTACAAAATCCTGTGTTGCCCTGTAATTGATTAGATGTGTATGTGTGTATAAGTGCACAGTAATACTTAAATAATGCCAGTAACTGCAATACAAACTGAAGTGATTGTGTTTTTGTGTCTTAGACATTTCCAATGTCAAGTCTGATGAGTCTGGAGGAGACCAGACACCAGACAAAACTGAGCTCCAGGCTCTAAATGAAACCTCAGAACCACAATCTCCTCCTGCCTCTGCAGCAAACACGAAATATCTCGCATTATCAGTGACCCTCAGTGACCCTCAACCCAACCCTCCAGTCACTGAGTCCATCAATGGTTGTGAAATCCAGCCATCAGCTGCTCAGACTATGGAGTTGTGTTTATCCAAAGATGCAGATGGTACACTGCACATTGTCTCGAGTGCTGATTGTTCTACAAAGGCCTCCGAGATAGATCTGGCTCTGATCCCTCCTCCTGTAGACTTCATGGATGAGCCAGTCAGTCCTCCACAGCCAGAGATGACAAAAGACCTTCCTCCATCTGCAGGAATAACCGATAACAAGCCAGGAGCAACTGTTGACTTGGAGCAACTACACCAGAGAGCTTCTATGAAGACTACAGCGACTCAGGAGCTTCCTGACAAGCCCCCAGAACTGAGTCAAATTTCCGTCAGCTCTGGTCCGCACCTAAGTCTTCCTTCTGAAACTGCTGAGGCCAGAGGTCCCCCTGCTGTGGCCCCTAAGCCCAAGAAGCTTCCTGCCAACATTATTCTGAAGTCACACAAGGCAGCAGCAGCTAATGGCAACTCAGGACATTCAGTTCCAACCTGCAGTGATAGGCTGTTGATGGACCCCCAGAAGGTCCGCATGGAGGCCCTCCGAAAGCTTGGCCTGCTTAAAAGTGAAGAGACAGATTCAGGCCCCGTCCTGAGCCCTAAACTTTCTCCCAAAACTAGAAGGTCGTGGGCAGCTCCTTCTCCTCCAATCAGCCCAGCAGCCCCCCACACACCACCCATGACACCATCTCACACCCTCGTCAGCAGCCCATCTCCTGCCTCCATTCCTCTCCAATCTCCTGCAGTAGTGTCACCATCGAGTCCCTCTAAAGCTCCTGTAGATCTGCCGAGTGATATTGTCCCAGCACCTGCTGCTTTCAGTGACCCTGACGGACCTCTGCTATCAGATACTGAACTGTCTGCTGTCAAAGATGCTTCGGGGGCCACAGTCAATGTACAAGTTAATACCCCACCTCGCACCCCTCCTACCCTGGTCAAACATCTAACACCACCCAAGACCAAAGGTGTCAAATCGACCACTCTGGAGCGCTCTGGCTCAGGTCTAAGTAGTTTTATGGCTAGCCAAAAATCCACTGAGGCCGGCCTGGGTGTGAACAGCAAGCAGAGCCCCAGTCAGCTGCGTAACAATCGTCCACGCCCCGCCTCTCTGGGGAGTGGGAAAGAGTTTTCAAGTGCACAGGGAGGGGGTTTGCAGGTGGGCCCTTCTGCCAGCAAAGAGCCAGATTTAAGACGGTCCCTACCTGCCCCTGTCTTTCAGCCTACCGCAGATTCTCAGAAGCTGCCTCGATCACAAGGCATCAGTGTACTGATCTGCCCTCGCTCAGAAAACGAAGATGACCGGCGCGAGGCCCTGAAGAGGCTGGGGCTGCTCAGGGACTGATGCATGGACGCCCAGTCTTACACTTCATCTGACTGCCTCAGATTCTCCTCAGATACTGTGTTTTCATACCATAGACTAATGATGGTATGAAGACTTTAAAAAACTTTTGGGAAGCAGCTTAACTACACATTTATGCATTATTATTTACTACATTAAGCTATTATAACCAGAGTGCCTGACATGACTTGAACACATTAAATGTCATGCCAATGCATCTACTTGTTACTTATACTGTACAGCCGCATGTACATGGTTTTCATTTCTCAGAGGAATGGCAATCAAGAACTTCTTGGATATTCACAACTCTAATGTAGCTTTGGTTTTTATAAATTAAATACTGTTACTATTCATATCATGTTGATCTGCAATCATGAACCTCTCATACATCACTGTCTGAATTTCAGACGTTACTGTATTCTTTATTGGATTAAAACCACT
>JAQLOL010000002.1:21484237-21505652 GCA_029783665.1 Naso thynnoides | reverse complement strand
CTGTTATCAATTGTTTCACTTCCTAAAATCTGTTGGAATGTTTTTTTGTCCAGCTTTGTTAACCACAGAGACTGTTTTTAGCAAGCGCTGGCTAATAATTATTTTTTTTTGTACATAAGATGTACTCGATTAAACCAGAGCAGATAGTCAAGGAAACAGGTTTTGTATCATAATTAGGGTGTTGATTAAATAAATAAAAAATATAAAAAGCAGATATGCCCGGCATTGCTAGAACATACCTTACTATAACTCAAAGCACATAGACAGTGGCCACCAGGTGATAAGAATCTGAAACATGTGGTTTGCATGGTTGCATAGTGACACACGTCAAAACTCATGCTTGTTACACAGAAGCTATGTGAGGTGTCACAGTGGGTCTATCAGTTGTACATGAGCTGATCGAACATTTATTACAAGCATGATTGTTAATGTTTGATCATACACTGTCCCTTTTTTTTCCCACAATTCACTTCAACTCGAACTTGCATTTGAAATACATAATTTGTTTTGTGAAACAGAGGCCCTTGGGTGTCATGTCAAATCACAAATCCACACACTAGTGTTTAGGTTCAGGTTCAGCTTCAGTAACTTTATCTGATGTGATGGCGAGAGAACTGGTACAACCTGTTTTCTCACCTCCTAGTTTATCCTTCATGCAGCACCTTTACCGCACATTTACAAGCAGACGGTGAGTCTGAAAACCATTTTATCACTGCTGCAGGCTTTTAGAGACAAATAGATTTGCTCTTTTCTATAATTTGCTTTTAAGGTCACCTGCTGCTGTGAAAATTAAGTTTAATTTGAAAGAAATTTCTTTCAATAACTGTTAACACAGGATTGGTGTACTGGAGAGTTTGATTCAAGTTATTTTTCCATTTTTGGACTGAAGCATGACTTAATGGGCAATGTTGAAAGCCTGCCATATCTAAAAGTTACCTGTATTTTCCTGGTGGAGTGATGTTGTTTGTCCAAACTTAAAAGCATTTAGTCATTCGTTTTTTAATCTTTTATTATGCAATTACATTGATACTTAGGTGTGTCATCTCTGAAATACTGCATTAAGTGCCAAGTGCAATTTCATCTGTCAGTATTGGGACTAATCCCTTACCAGCACACCCATTTTTGTAGCGTTTTGTTGTTTAATCACATCATGGATTTCTTCTCAGTAACTATTTCATTTCAGCTAGCTTATTTGCATGGCCTTCAAACGGAATATTTTCACATGTTAATATGAACTTTGTAGTTTTACCCACTTTTTCAAGGAAAATTTGAGTAATAGCCAAGTGGAAAAAGATTTAAATATTGTTCTGAATATTTTGAAAATAAGCAAATTATGTGTGCATAGTTTGCATAACATATATATATAACATAATATAACTTGGACACTGTTGTATTCATTGTGGTTTGGAGTCACCAAAGAGTAGCAGAAGGTGATTATTATCTGTGTGTTGCATTTTATTTGTTTATCTTACAGCTAACATCCTCTTTTACTGTAAAGCCAAAAGAAGAGGAAGCAGTTGTGCCGTCCAAACCAACACAGGCTGCTTTGTGCTGCTCTGCGGCATTGTTGGTATGTGAGCTATCTGTCTCTTCCATCTGCTCTGTCTGTCGTCCTGCTGCTGGCAGAAGTGATTGACAAGGCCTCAGTGACAGCTCCTGTCACTTTCACTGTTGCCCTTGTAGGCATCAACGATCTGCTGCTATGAATAACACGTCTTCCCAAATTTTCTGTGTTTTCAGTGTGAGAAGTTACAAAGACATTTGATAGAATTTGAAATGAAGAAAGAAAGAAACCTTTGACTCTTAAGCCTTATAATAATCTCAAGTTAATAATATGTAACAGCGAAAGAGGCTGCAGCTTTGACCAAAAATGTTATTAGGTTGTTCTTGGCTTCCAAAAAAGTGCAGTTTGTGTTCAGGTTTTGAAATGCACAGTGTGAACACCTATTAGTCTGCAGCAAAGTTTAAACTGTGAGATGCAGCCTGCAGGTGACGCAAGAGAGTTGGTGCAAAGATTGTTAGGAGAGGGAAAACTGTTTCCTCTTAACCAGTTCCTAAGCCCAAGCAGGACACCTAACTAGATTCTAACTTAAGCCTTTCTTTAAAAGACAAAAGGTGTGAGCAGTCATGCTTTCAGCCTTTGACAATTGCTGGAAAGGGAGGCAGCCATAGTAGGCCTACTAATTAAAAAGAGAAGAAAAGAGTTAAGGAATTAAGTTGGGCGTTTGACAAACATAGCACACTGGAGACCGAAGTTTATTAAAATAAACCTTAAAGTGGGAGTGGGAGTAGAACTGTGCATTGATGACGTTGTCCAAAGTGCCATTGGCCAGTAAACCCCAAAGTTAGGGATGAACTTAGACCCCCCAGAGTGACCCTGGGAGAAAGTTCCCAACCAAACTGACATGTGCAGTTAGATCCTACCTGCAGCAAAGTCGAATAGAAGAGTGTGCATTTTATGAAAAAAGTAAATGAGCAGGTAAAAAGAGAAAGATACATGCTTGTTACTATGAGGGAAGAATTGGCAAGACTAGCTTGTAGCAGTCTCCTCTTCCTTTGATGTATTCAGTGGGTTTTTCCAGATTCCTTTGCATGGTGAAAGCAGCTGGCTGAGGACATTTATCACAGCATTTGACAGTAGCTGCTTCAAACTTTAGATGTCTGACTATTGGCACAAGCATTGCACCAAAAATCTTTCAGAGAAAAATGCATGAAATAATGTCTGACCTTGATGGGTTGCAGGTCTACACAGACAGTGTTATTTGTCTATGGATACAGCAGTTTGGTACTAGAGAAAGTGCTGGAACAAAAATTGAACTGATTTTTTTTTATATATATATATTATTTTGGGCTTTTTGTGCCTTTATTAGGACAGGACAGCTGAAGAGTGGACAGGAAACAAGGAAGAGAGGGGGGGAATGACATGCAGCAAAGGGCCACAGGTGGACATAGGAGGACACAGCCTCTGTATATGGGGAGCCGGCTCTACTGATTGAGCCACCGGGCACCCCAAACGAGCTGATTTTGAGTTGAACAAAGACAAATATCGCCTCAGACAACAGCAGCTACACCTCCATGGTATGTGGTCAATAAGATGTGCAGATGGATCTAAAGAGGGTCGAGTTGATAGCAGACCAACAAGCCCAAATAAAAATAAATAGTGGCTGATTCTCCAACAACATGGCAACTGTTGGAAATCTATCAAGCACTACTCAAGAAAACACTCAAGCAGAGTCACACTGTCAGCACAGTCCATGCATGTTAACACTTCAGTGAATATGTGGCATGGATCATTTAAAGTGAAAAACCCTTGGCTCACCTAAACAACAATAATTACTAGACCAATTTCTGTTGAGTTGCTGGTATAAAGTGAAGTGAAAAAGCTCCAGCAACACTTGTAGTTAATTAGAACAACTCTATTTGACCCATGCGTTTCAGCTTGTGGCCTTCATCCGTGAGGGCCACAAGCCGAAATGCATCTGTCAAATAAAATTGTTCTAATTAACTACAAGTGATGCTGGAGCTTTTTCACTTCACTTTGTACCAGCAACTCAACACAAATTGGTTTGGTAATTATTGTTGTTCAGGTTTATCACTTTCAAATAATCCATGCCACCTGTGCTGCTGGAGCTTTTTTCCCTTCTTTGAGATCTTTTTTTTTTTTTTTTAATCCTCCATGTACCTTGATAGCTGGTAAAGTTGTGCCAGAAAACCCAACTCTGTTCCTGAGTTGCAGGTACAACTAAGGAAAGACGCTGAACATGTCTCAACTCTGAACAGGTAACACATCTGTCAGTCATCCGATTAAACCCGCCCCATATTTGATAAACGGTTGTGATTGGTCCGACACGGACAGGTTGGCTGGAAATGTCTGAATGGGAGGAGAGCCAGACCGGCCAGCCTGAGCGGATAAACCATGAGCTGGGAACAAGCATACCTTACCTTCCAGGTAGTAACTTATTAATGCGGTTAACTGAAACACAAAACAAGCTGTTGTTTGACAAACTAAGGGTTAGTTATTGTAGTCTGTCTGGCTTACTGATTTGCTTATCAACACGGTAAACAGTGGAGCAGCAGTAATGGATGTAATTCAGCCTTTGAAGACAATTAAGGTAAAAACCAAAACGCCATATAGCCGCAAAATTCGTACTTCCTGTCATACAGTCAAACCTAAACACACATTAGACACATTTATTGATTCAGTGCGGCTTAACGTTACTTATAATCGCTAACTCAGTATTAAAGTGACCCTATGTTAGTTTTATGTTGAAAACAGCAACTGTTGATGGATAATTTGGCATGTTTGTGGTGGTGCCAAATTGACACAATGTAAACAAAAAGGCTAACGTATAGCAGCTATAGCTAATTATGGTAACAACTTCCTGTTTACAATCTCAAGTCAGGGGAAATGTAGGTCTAATTCTATGTCAATGTCTAGATGTTTGACTCCCAGTTGAAGAAAGGCGTGGAAGAATAAAAGGAGTTACAAAATCCATTTAGATGCACATTTTAATAGTGTCAAAATAATAATAATAATAATAATAATAATAATAATAATAATAATAATAATAATAATAATTTATAGACAGTCAGGATGTCCCATTAATAAAGTTCTTATTCTGGAACAGTCCATCTCTACCCTGTGTTGAAAGCCTGTAGATGGATGATGAATGGGCCACGTATCAGCCCTGTTTACAGAAACAGCACGACCATTAGAGGGCAGTATTGATTCATGTGTCTGCACCAATAAAACCACAGACGCAGTAATCAAACTGCCCTCACCCTGGGGGCTCACATGATGGACAGCATTCAATAATGTGCATACACACAGTTATATTTTTCCATTACTTTGAAATAAAGACACTGCAAACAGACTCAACTCTTTACACCGAGAAAAATGATCACTTAAAATCCCAAAGAATCCCAAAATAGTGAAGTGAAAACTGAATAATGGCAAGTAGTGCATAAGACATCCAGAGTTGTAACTAACAGATGTCTTTAGTTTGTATTGTTTTTATGTTTTCTTGGTAATTTCTAATCTCTTAAAGATGATTTATTATGAAACTCACAATGACTTTTATCACCCTTGGTTATATTTCATATGAGGTCATAATAACAGATAAATTTGTTACTAGAGGATACTAATCAGGATTAGACAGCATTTTTTGTAGATTTTGTAATGTCTTACACTCACTAATGCGTGACAAACTGTAACATTATAATTGTATCCACCTACATTTGGCCAAAGAAATAATTTTGCATCAGCAGGTCCTTTACTGCCAAAAATGCTGAGAAAGAAAACAGCCCAAATCAATGAGTTAAACTCAATTTCTGTTCCATTAACCTCATTATCTGAATCTTTTTGCAACTTCTTATCTCAAAATGTGGGAAGATTTGGATATTTTCACTCTGCAATAATGAAAGTGCTTCATGTTTATAAAATTTCTTCCATCTGTGATCTATGAAGCATCTATTAAAACTGTTTTTTTAAGGTGAAACAGGACCTGTTGCATTTCAGATTTTTAAAAAATTTTTAATATTTTACTGTATGGCTCATGAAGTCAAATCAGGCCTGAGCTAGCGTGACTCTGCGAGAACAGCTCGAATCTCAGCTGCAGTTTTTTATCTTTCCAAACAAAATCGCTTTGTCTGTTTCCATCCAGAGGAAATGATTCAGGTCACAGTATTAGCAAAGAATGTGAGAAATGAATGTGGGCGATTTGCTAGAAGATTCTACTCATCAATGCGTCACAGTGACCCTTAATCTTAATCTTCACTGAATGGGTCTAAAGTTCATTATTCCACTGGCAAGACAGATAGGCCAGGATCTTGAAGTCATGTTTGGTTTTTCTGTGACAAACTCATGAGCTGACTTTCCACAAAGCTCCTGGGAGACACTCCCTGGCTATGGTAGTCGGGGCAGGTAGGCGTTGCTGCCGCGCTATCAGGCTAGACAGTGAGCTCATGGGACTTCCCCACCGTTCCCGTCCTGTTCTGTACTTACCTACTTACATAGTGTCTGTCTGAAAGAGGCCGCCAAAAGCCTCGTCCCCTTCTCCACATGCGAGTTGATCATAGAGGATTAGTGGAGACAAAGTGGCACAGAGCCACTGCTGAGTGTGCTGGGGTTTGAGCATGCCTGGCCCAGTTCTATGTCATCAAAAAAAGTTTACTTAAAATATACGGGTATTATCTCTCTTCTGCGTGGGTGTGTGTGCTTTCAGATAGGCAGTAAGCACTGTTATACAATTTAGCTGTATGATGATGATTGATACTTTGAATGATGCAGGCTCATCAGTAAGGATTAACTTTGGATCTTAACAGGACAATGTCTCCCCCTCTGTCTCATTTGATCTTGATGAGTCCATTTGATTACAGGTGTACACACACACGCACACACACCAGATACAGTATGCGCACAGGCCTGTATCCCCTCCAGCACCCGCATGCTCACTCACGCAGCTAAAAAAGCCTGTGCGTATCTTTTCTACCACCCTGCTGCAGCAGCATTTAGACTCAGGTAATATGACGAGAACTCAAGGAAAAACAAGCCCTTACGGCTAAGAGCCTGAGGGGGCTGTGGTGACAACACTCATTAAAAGGTTTCTACTCATCTGACATTTCCAGTGGTGTAATGTTACAAAAACAGCAAAGCTTCAATGCAGCTTGTGCCACTGGGGTCATGTTCACCCATGATGCTGCAACAGTAGTCCCGACAGGCAAGAGTAAGCCTTTCGGTTAGGTGGAGTGTCTGTGTGTGACACCTCTGTTTTTCCGACCTGATGACTGTATTCCCTTTTTCGCCCTCCCTCCCTTGCTCTCTGTTAGTGCCATTGACTGAGGCTGTGGTCAGGAAGCATTCCTGGGGCAAGCCCACAGCATTTGCTGGGATGCCTGTACTAAAGTGTGGAACTCAGCAAGCCACTCTGCTCCCCTGTGGTGCTGGCATGGTGAGTACCAAGAGATCCTGCTGGGCCTGCGGTGGTGTTGGTAACCCTGCATATGAAGCCCCCGCAGAGAGGAAGAAGAAGGGAGACCAGGGAAAAACTTCTGCACTCTGATCCTTGGCATTTTCACACATAAATCTTTCAGACAATTGGGGAGCATAAATGTCGGACTGGAAGCTGAGGTGATGTGTCCCCGTGTATGACCATCTGGAGGGGAGCATTAGGCTCTCTGCGGGGCTTCTAACTCCTCGATTCATTAGCATGCAGTATAGTACAGTGGTTGCTCTCACAGACGCCTCCCAACATGCATCCATCTTGCGTTTATCTTACAGCAACAGCTGTTATGGCATTGTTTGACTTTGATATTAAGTCAAAATAACACTGTCTAAAAAACAACTGACTGCTATATATTTTTTGCCTTTTGATGGCTGAAAAACTGGGAAATTTCGGAGTTTCCAAATAACTTGTTGGAGATGGAAGCATAGTGGGAGCTCTTCAATGTGGTATAAAGCTGATAATCATAAATTTTTCATGTAGACCCAAAATGGAGCCACGCTTCAACTCTTCTGACGAAAGTTACAAACTGATGTTGCCTTTCAGAAGTAGTATCGAAAAAGAAAACAGTGCTGCACTCGATGCAAAACAATTCTTGGCAGGTTGCGGTCAGTTTCTCTGCATCAAATATCAGCAGCATGTTGCATAAAAATAGCAGGACCTGACCGATATATGGGTTTACCGGTATTATCGGCCAATATCGGTCTATTGCAGAGATCTGTATAGGCGTATTTGTTCTCAGATATGTGCCTATATTCAAACTGTTTTTTAAGGCTGGAAAAAATGCTTGGACTAGTGATTTAAAACTGTGTAATTGCAAAGTCTGTCAATCAGAGGGCACTCTGTTATTTTACAAATAAGTGAAGTGTTAAATGTTCAGTGCACTGATGTTTGGAATAAAGTTTGTCAAAATGTGAAGTATCCTGCCTCTATTTCTTTTTTTTTTTCATCAGAAGTACTTGATAACTACATTCAGTTGATATTATACATAATTTTTAGGCCGATATATCGGATTTTGGATTTTCTTGCTCCCTAATATCAGTATCAGCATCGGCCCCAAAAATCCCATATTAATCAGGCCCTTAAAAATAGTTTCATTCTCTGTTTAAGGGTTGTAATACAGTTTCAATTGACTTATCTGAGAGTGATGTGCTGCTCTGTCACACCTTCCACACTCTCCCACTCGTCTTTACCCAGTGTGCAGCCGAAGTCCTTTTCATGACGAGCATCATAAATTAAACATGGCCTCCGTTTCCCTCATGTGTCTGTCTGTGTAAAAATAGCGAGGTTTGGCACACAGTGTGGTGCCCTGTGCACAGCCCTCTGTCTTTAATGAAGTGTTGCCATGAAAAAGTGTACTGATCCTCCAGCGTGACTCTGTGGCAACCGTGTTCTGACTTTCTCAAACTCCCCGAGTGACTCTGAGCTCATTTGGTTATACAAGTGCTCACAATTACCCAGAGATTTGGACACAGGGACATGGGATATTTCCATATCCCTGACGGATGTTATTTTAATTACACTGAACTGCTTGACTTTGTGCTGCGGATTTACATGTTTTTTCTTCTTTCGTGGATGCGAAGAGGGATTCTCAGAAGGAGTAATTCTGTTGTACTGAATCTCTTATTTACTGAGGCCCCTAGTCTCTGGCAAACATGGGGTAAGCCTATCAAAGTACATTGTTTATGAAGTATCTGCCTTTATATTTAAGGTAGTTGCATTGTGACGTGTAACCTCCAAAGTAAAGGTAATGACACAGTTCTGATAAGATAGAGGATAATCAACAATAATCCTCCCCTTTTTTTTGTGGTATCAGACGTATTATTTTCAGATTATGTGTTTCAGATTCTCGGCATCGTCTGAAGAAAGTGGAGTTGTTATCTCCAATCAGCCACATTGTGAAGCCCTAATTATATTTGATTGAGAAAAAAAAAATCACACAAGGGAGCCGGCGAGATAATTATAGTGCAGAATCTGCCTGTGCGTTGAAATGCAAACACAAATGCATCAACACAGCTGATTAATTTAGGTGATAATGCAGGAGGGAGGAAGCAGGTGAGGAGACACAGATGCTTTTCCTCCGCGTGACGCTTCCTGAAAACAAATGTTTCATATGTCATTGGCGATGAAATGTGGCACAGTCACTCAGTGGGGCTTTTCTCCTGGTAATGTGAGACAGGTCTGTTTTGATTCATGCAACACCTTAAGCCTCATTCCTCTTCGGGTCTGCGGGGTAATGGTGTGCACACAGCGCCTTAATGATCAGTGGGGGTTAAATGCAAACTGTCTTTAACCCGTTCAACCAAAAAATACCTTATGTCCCTGTTTGGTTTGAGGAAAAATAGTCTTTTCTAAAAAATGCTTCATGTATGCTTGACAAATGTCCTTATTAATGATTTCTGACACCAGGCAGGTTTAGTTATTCAAAGCCAGAAGCAAAAATCAATAAGCAAAATGTGGCAGTTGAGCTGAGCATCCCACAGAGGGAAAACTCAAAACTGACGAGTGAATAATGTGACGCTGTTTATGATTTTGGAACTAGATTACACAAAACATAATTTGTGGTTATAGTTTTTATTTGTTTTTTGGGCTCATTACCAGATAATTATTCTAACGATTTCATCACTGTTCCTGTAAACAATTGCGGATTGTTAGTTATAGTACATACCTGAAGAACTGATTTAATCTTGAACAGCTGCTGTAGTTTATTCATTTAGCATAATAACTTAATATCAGCAGGGATTTTTATTCAACTCCTTCATGTGCGTGCATATTTCTGCACAAGTTACAGGGTCCCTTGGTTTGCAGTTCTTCATGCAGCTCCAGCTGCAGCTATAACAGGGATGTGAAATTGCTTAGGGCCCCCAATTGCCCTTGGATTAGGAATGAATGCATGGAAATCAGCTGAGGCATAAAATAAAAAAAAAAACTGTAGGTTTTCATTTCACATTTTCAAAGAAGTTTTGTGATTTATTTCCTAACTTTGTCAGCTGAACTTTTAACTCCATTCTCTGAGGATCATGGTTATTTTAATCAATTTTTTCCCCTTAATTAAATAATTTTCTGAGGAATGCAGTGTCCTGTAAGATTTGGGTCTTGCTTTGGCTTTTTCTAAATGTCAACATTAATTGTTGACAAACCGTTTAAGTGAGAACATTAATCTTGAATCAGTGAGATATAGCAGCAGACATCGTCGCATTGATGCTGCACCCACGACCCAGTGACAATGAGCGCGCATTGGTTTGTCAGGCGGACTGGATGAACTGTAGCCTCGCACGCAGGCTGCTGGGCTAAGAACAAAATGCAATCTCCAGGCTATTACTTTTCCCATCTGAGTCATTTATATATCCATCCGCCCTCTTGCCCCCCTTTCAACCATCGCTTTTGCCGCGCCGACGTGACGGGTCACTCTTTTTTTTCCTTTTTCTTTTTTTTTTTAATCTTTAGGCGCAGGTGGCACCGGCCAGGTGACCGTGCGAGCCACCGTGCACGTGGTGGCCTCGGTCAGCCGTCAGCTCAACCAGCACCTGTGTGTGAATTCCTGTAGTACAAAAAAAGAACAAAAAAAAAAGAAAAAGACACCTAGAGGGCGAGTCCGAGAGGAGAAGGAGCAGCGGAGGAGTCCGGAGCGCAGCGCAGACGCTTCTTCTTCTCTCCTCCCCCTTCAGACCCCGCCGCTCCACTCCATCTCTACCTCTCTCTTTCCTTTCTCTCTCTCTCTCTCTTCCTCCTGCTCTCTCTCTCTCGCTCTCTCTCGCTCTCTCTCCCCTTTCTTAAAATGACATTGGTCTGGCTCGAAACATGATAACAGAAAAGCCTTCCTCCGCTCCGCGTTGTCGGGCTCTCCTCAATCCCGATCACTCGAAACTCACATAAGCAGGCGCAAAGAGGAAAAGGGGGATCGCACAGTATCCTATCAGCGGGTGCTCAGAGGGAATAACAAGACCTTTTATAACACACACACTCACACACGCACGCACACCAACACACACACACCCTCGTATGTGCTCTTGCGCATCGTAGATCTTAGAAAGTGCTCGTGTTCAACTACAGTGAAAGTTAACATGTATATGCACGCTTTGATACGCGCGAGCCTTGGATTTGTAGGTTTCTGCCTGGTCGCCTTTGTCCAACAGTCAGCTTCAGGAAGTAAAACCACTCAAGGTAAGTTTTCGCGTCAAAAAAGAAAAAGAAGCTTTTTCTTAATCCTTTTACTCCCGATGACTGAGAATGTGCTGTATTTAAAGGACTGCTTGTTGCCTCATTAAGAGAACAGTTGGAGGCATGTAATAATGACACGTCTGTAAATAAATGAAACTTAATTTATGGGTTGTAAAACAAGTTAAAAGATGAGGTTTTTTGGCATTTAGAGGGTTGAAGGGGAGTTTTTAGACACTTAAATGCATCATCTGCTCTCAATTTGATTCAACCAGACCCCTTATGATCATTAAGTGGCTAGTTTGTAATCACTTAATTGCCTTTTTGTTGTGTCTGTATGCTTAGTGTTCACAAATACACAGACTATACAGAATAAGGAAAATATACAGGTTTAAATGAATTAGTTTTGTTGAGTTTTCTGTTGTCAGGAAAAAAAAAACAGTTGCTTTTGATCTTCAAACAGCAGCAGCAGTGTGAACAGTTATGTTTCATAGCTAATCTTGCAGGTAATTGTGGTGAGACTATCAGGAGGCATTTGTCACAGTCCAGACAAGTATTTGACACCAGCCTGTAACACACACATGGCCCTCTGGTGCCTTGTCTGTCAGACACTGCAGCTACAGTCCCATCCTGCTCAGCCGGCTGCCCCCTTGCTCTCTTGTCTTTGAGAAATTATTTAGACCAGACAGGAGCAGCCTGAATCAAAAGTCTGGCACCTTACAGGAACATGAAAGACACAGTGCTGCACACTCGATTTCTGGTCCACTCGGGCTTCTCCTCCAGGTTAATTTTCCCACAATACACATGCCAAGCTGGAGCTGCCAGAAGTATTTGCATGCAAAGACACATCGTGGTTTCTATGAGAGTGTTGATTGTGGTCGGTGATGTTTCGCGCACACAAAAAGACATCTCTCGGGCGGTCGACAAGGCAAAAAGAGAAAGGGGGTGGGTGACTATTTTGCATACTGGGTGGTCTGCCCCCACTTGTGGGAAAATTCAATATTTACATTTTGCAATTAGAACTACTTTTTTCTCACTTTATTTTCCACAACATCGATTACACACTTCCTTGTCGTGTGGAATGCTGCTGCATGAGTGTCGGTCTGTAATGGCATGCACCTGTTTGTTGGTCACCAAGTGAAAAGCCGTGGACGACCACTTGATAGGCTTCTCCTCCGCTTCCTGTTTGTCTGTGCGAGGCAAGAAGCTCTGCAGTGACATATTATCTGTGTTTGGCGCTGAAGTTATTTGTGAGCATATTTTGTGCTGAACTGAAAATAAATATTGAGTTTGATGTTGGTAGCAACTGTGGCACTGGTGAGTCTGCATCCTGGGAACAGTTTTGAAAACTGGAGAAACCGAGAAATGAACAATGACTAAAAGAGCTCAATATTTATTCAGTGCAGATGTTGCAGACAAGAGTCTTCATCTTTCATCAGGGTCAGACTAATCATGGCACTGTGTTTCAGTCATCAGTCATTACTCGAGGAAGAAAACAAGAGTGAAAGAGCAGTGGGGATGAGGGAGGGTAGACTTGAGGATGTGGTGGAGAGAATGACAAAGAAGGGAAAAATGAGACCCGGGAAACAGGAGAGATTAAGGGTGCAGAGTCAGACAGTGAGAGAGGAGGTTTCCTTAGTGAGCGAGCAGCAACAAGCGAGGAAAAGAGATGGAAAGGAAAGAGGGGAGCCGTAGACGTCATGGCAAATCACTTTCCCTCGAACAGAGTCAGGAGCTCTTCTTAATGCAGCAGCACCAAGGCAACGGTTGGTGTGGGGCTGACATGCTGCTGTGGCTGGCTATGTTGGTGTAACCTCTGCTCTGGGGCCTGGGGGTCTAAAGACGCAGGGCCGCCTGAGCGGGGAGGAAGGCCAGATACAGGCGCGGACACACTGTGGGAACCAGGCGGCCTTGGCAATATGAGGCCCGAGTGACGGGGAGGCGCACCTAGAGATGCTGCCCAAGTCTCCACTGTGAACGAGATGGAAGGGAAGAAGAAATTCCCCTCATTCACCACCCACCCCCAACACTTACTCACCCCTTTCCTTTTTCTTTTTCACCCAACTCTTGCTTTGTTTGCTTTGTCCCCGCTTCCTTTCCTTTGCACTTAATGAAGTAGCTGTGCTTTTTCTCCGTCAGCTACAAGCCACAACTGCACTGCACCCACCGTGCTGGAAAGATCACTGTCAGCCCGTGTGCTATTTATATTTTTCACAACAAAAAAGATGTGTACAGCTTCCCTCTGTCCCCTCTGCTGCTTTCTCCAGCCCTGTCCAGCCTCCTTTTGTTCCTTGATAGACGGGTGGATATGTTGCAGGTCTGTCTAAGTGTGCAAGTGTCAGTGTATGTGTGTGTGAACATGTAATTGGGACAGTGAGAGAGTGCTCTATCTGTGGTAATCCTGACAGTTCTTTGAAACTGTATGTGAAGCCACATAAAAGAGCCGTTTAAATGGGGCTTTTATATCTGCCCATCCCTTTGGCCTTGAACTTCTCTGAATGTTTTCTGTTTAGCAGGAGGAGGGCGTGGGGAAAAAGAGACAGACAGACAGAGACACACACACACACACACACACACACACACACACACACACACAAATACACAGACTGTTGCACTGTCTTCATGAGCACGGCCAGTCATGCTGCTGTAACAGTTTGACACCACTTTGGTGTTCATCTTTCATCACATTCGCTCTTGTTCCTCAGGCTGTGTGGTTTATATGTCGGTACCAGGGCCCTATGTTCCCCTGCTCAATATCCACTTAACATGACACATACAGGAGACCTTCCAAAGGGTTTAAGGTCACAGAAATGTTTTTTGTTGGGCCACATTTATGTTTCCCTGGGTGAGTATGTTGAAGTCACTCACCTACAGCTTCTATCCTACTTATGCTACACTGTTCGAAACATGTGCCCTTGAATCTGTGGGGAAGTAGTTTTCTTGTCTTCACTCCATAGTGGCTGAGTTGATTTGCTTCATTCAAACTCTGATTGAAATGTCCATCACCCATTGCTGTCAAACTTTTACCTTATCCCTAACCCTCAGAAAGTCAAAGAAGTAAAGGTTCAGTGTATTTGGTTTAGTTGTGTGCAAACATGGAGAATTGCATCTTTGTGTGATTTGAACATATACCTTTAAATGCAATAAGTATCACAAGGTGTCCTACAGCAACTACAGATGAAATGCAGAAGAAAAGCAAAGGGTACTTGGATCAGTAATCAGGTATTTTCTTTTAAATCACGGATGTAAAGTGTGTCTTGGGCCAGAGATATACTTGCTGTTGAGTCATATGTTCCCAAACTTAAGGATCACGACTCAAAATAGGTCATGGACCTAATTTAATTGGGTCACCAATCGTCAGAGAGAAATGTTGAAGAAACCCTGGTGGTAACCAGCTGCGGCATGGATGTGACTGTTTGCATGCTTGCCTATGTAGTATATTACAGGAGGATACCACTATAGGGCACGCCAGAGAACTCAGACCATTTACTTTATGTGAACAATAAACATGGTGACACTCAAGGATGTTACTGTTGTGTTGTGATGTTCTGAGATACTGGAACAAGTGACAGCTGCAACATTGTGGATGTCATGTAATGCCCCTAAATTCAGCTCATCATGACAGTGTCATGTATGTCTCCAATGTCCTGCCAGTGCAAGAATTTGATGATGAGAAACCTCATTAATATATATATTTTTTAAATTTCAGCCACACAGCGCAAACAGCGACTGGCGACAGATATCTACTGTCATACTGCAGCTGTGCACAGTGCACCTTGCATACATGTAGTGTTGATTTCTGAAGACGTGCATGACCAACACTCTAAATGGATGTAGAATACACAAGGCAGCCAAATATGTAGTTTAAAGCAATTATATATCTGGCCTTATGTGTGGTATTAAGGAAATATAAAGCTAGAGATCATTGGACCCTGGTTACGTGGGACTTTGGGAAAATAGGGATGACCCATCCTGAAAAGCTCCTGTGGTGGTATTTGTTGAGCTATTACACTTATCCCCTCAGAGACTGGATGTGCCTTAAAACAAACAGATGCAAAAGGTTCTATTTACCTACCAAGTAATTTTTAGCATCCAGCAAATGGAAGATGTATTCAGGTCTGCCAGGAATAAAGACTTCTTCTGTCTTCATCAGGGTGCCAGGTGACTTTGAAAGTTAAGGACATAGAAAATAAGGACAATGTGGTTTGGGTCACTTGTTGAGCAAAGTGCATGTCACCCTTTAATTTTTCCTCTCCTCTTCTTCTTTATGTAAGCCCAGTTATAGCAGAAGTCCTCCTGATCAGTAAATGCGTTTTCCTCGTTTTGTACTATGGTAAGAGCCGAGCTTGTCTCAGTCTGTCTTCGCTCTCTTTGCAGCCGGCATGCAGCGTCAGATGGTTGTGTTCTTGTTATGATCAGAGTCTCTGAGGCGGGTAG
Source organism: Naso thynnoides (assembly GCA_029783665.1). NCBI lineage: Eukaryota > Metazoa > Chordata > Actinopteri > Acanthuriformes > Acanthuridae > Naso > Naso thynnoides. The sequence goes on along the minus strand of JAQLOL010000002.1, from coordinate 21,490,056 downwards.
AGCCTCGGGGTAGCCCTCGGTCACCCGCTGATGAGTAGGTGGAGGGGATCAAGCCAGCTTCACTTCACCACTCAGCAGACACTCTCAGAAAGCCTCTGCCTGACAAGTGGTGCTCCAGTACAACTGTACATGTTGTTACAGAGCAGTCGAGAGAGCAGAGAGATTATTATCTTGGCATTACTTGAGTGGTGAAAACACTTGATAACAATTCTGTCCAAAAGCAATGCGGTAGGAATCACGGAAGCGACTTTGATCTGTGGGTGTGTTGTGAGGACAAGTGAATGTGTCTGACTGCGATGAGTGATTTTAGACTGGATATTAATGATTGCACTTAGCAGGCAGAAGTGCTTTCACTTCCCAGAATGAGGCATCATTACTGGAGACAGATTTTTTTTTTTTTTTTTTAAACGGAAAGTTTGGATTTATCATGCTTACTTTTTTCTCACTCTCAGGCTTCAGTGTGGCCAAGCTGCAGGTTGGTACAAACATTTTCATTTAATTTAAGGGCTGCAGCTACATACAGAGTGAGTACCATGTTTACGGGCACATGTTAAGTCAAAGCTGTCTGGCACAAGCTGTGACCCAAGGCGATTCAGTGGGCCTTCGTTCTGGACAGTTGCTCACTTTCATCCCGGCCGTTGGAATGTAAAACCAAGACATTTTTCTCTCTGCAACAGAGTGTCAAAGATTCAGGCCTTAAGAAGTCTGACTTCCCCACCCATGAGCGCCCTTTTCAAATGATTATCATTTAATCAATCTATTTCCCCTTGTGATTTCTTTCTCTATATTGAGCTGCAAACTGTGTTCGCTGCAATATCTTTCTCTGCTAAGAAAATGAGAAATAGGTTATTCCAGCTGAGTTAAAAGTCACAAGATGAAGTTTTACTGCAGCATTACTTGTTGTTTCTATTTAATGAAGAATTCTTCAGGATCACATTTGAAGGACTGTACCAGTGTTACTACATGTCATTGTTCTTTGCCAGTGTTGACCACACAGGTTACGTAAACCCCACACATTTCTCCCAAAATAGCTTTATCCGTGAGATAGTTTTTTTTTTTTTTTTTTTACATTCAGTAAATGTTTCAGAAAGGACCTGAAAATGTGTCACATTAGTGAAAAAGAAAATTTATGTCAAAAAACTTTTCACAGGGTGCCTGGTGGCTCAGTCGGTAGAGCAGGTTCCCCATATACAGAGCAGAGTCCTTGCTGCATCGGTCATGGGTTTGATTCCACCTTATGGCCCCTTGCTGTGTGTCATTCCCTCTCTCTCTCCTCTGTTTCCTGTCCACTATTCAGCTGCCCTATCAAAAAATAAAGGCACAAAAAGCCCAAAAATATCTTTAAAAAAAATAAAAAAAACAATAAAAAAAACTTTCTTCACGCCAGCACTCGAGCTAGGAAGGCAGCACTTGTAAGCAACTATTTCTCTCAGGCGTAATAATTTTCATCTCAACAGCTCCCAGCTGTTCTCTCTCGCTGACGTTCCCTTTAGAAGGGTGAGATTCCTACGTCTACCAACTTTCATGTGTTCTGTAGTGTTTCTACATCCTGTTTTAACATAGTCAAATCTTAACAAACATTTGTAGAAGAGAGGGTTGATCTCTGCTAATGGTGAGAAGTCAAAAATAGACTGTTATGGTCCTTTAAAGGGACAGTTTAACAATTTCTAAAATTCACTCTTTCACTTCCTGACAGAGTTGGATGAGAAGATTGATGCAACTCTCAAACCTCCCAAGTAAATCTAGAAGTTGTTTTTGTTTTGCATATTTTCATGCAGGTCAAACAAATAAGTCATAATGAGTCAGGTAGCCAGCTGCCAGGCTAGCTGTTCCCCATATTGCAGTTCTAGATGCAAAGCTAAGCGACTGGCTCTTGGCAGGTGCTGTAAATATAAGGATCATTTCTGCTTTCCCTGCAGTTTACAACAAACTTCATCTGCTGAACAGTTGCCTCATCATCTGCATGCCAATACTGAAAAACAAGTTTCTTCTTTGTTTTCCACATTTTGTGTGCAGTAAGAAAGTTTGGTCACAGGCAAACAAAACTGTAACCTGTGCACTCTGCACATTCCCTGTCCCTCCCCAGGGGATCCCATCAGCTGTTGAGACCCTGTACCAGGGTACCTTTTTTTTCCCTTCCTCAAGCAGAAAATCACTTTATCAGCAGCTAGTGAGGCCCTTGTGACCACAATTTGTCACCTCATTTGGAATGGTTGCAGGGCTGACAAAGCTGTAGATTTCATGTGCAGCAGAGGAAGTGAAAAAATGTAGAATTACCCAGACTTTCCTGAAAACACCAGGACAGCTGCTTTGTGTGCAACACCAGTGTCCAGCGGTAGAAACCATTCGAACCCAAACACTTAGGAGTAATGAGTGCAGAGCTTGTTTGGAGCTTGTTTATTTATCAAGGCTTTAATCTGAACAATATGTTCCAAATGAGGCCTGTGATGGTTCTCTCAACTGTGGCATTGTGGTTAAAATTAGAAAACTCTCTCCTGCTCCCATCTCTCTTCCCCTCTCACCCTGTCAGTGGCCTTTGTTCTCTGTGCAGATGCGGCACAGTGCTGACAACATCCCTGTTGGTTTCGGGGGAGGATGGAGTCAGCGTTGACGGCACTCTGACCCCCCCAGTCTTAAACTCACCTCTAGAGCCCCCTTTCACAAGTACTGATGGCTCACTAAGGAACCTCAGTGCCGCCCCTCAGCCAGCTGCAGCAGCTCTTAGATCATTAATCCTCTAACCCCCGACCACAGAGCCTGCATTTGTTTTTCTGTTCCATTACTCGCTGATTGGGGATACTGTGACTTCAGAGGAGATGTCAGTGGGGCTGTCATCTCAGTCTCTGTACTTTCTAGAGCCCATGGCTGATGTTACACCGGCCTTCCTCCTCTCTTGCCCTCTTCCCCTTTCCCTCCTGTGACCTCTTGGCTGAATAATGGGGCTGCATCTCTCTTTGAGAGTTTGGCGGGGGGGTCAGTGAGGGACGTCATTAGGCTGGTCTGCGGTGGTCAGCGTTGTCAGAGGGGGGTTGGGGGTCAGAGAGAGCCTTGTTTACAGACTGTGTGTGTTTACATTCCTGATGGTGAGCGCCAGCTTTAGAGACTGCTGGAAGTGAAAGGAAATGCTCTTATTCTGCTTAGTAATGGAAAAATCCAACCCAATACATCAAGGAATCCAGACGAAAAAAGCCAAGTTATTTATTTGGTGGGTTCTGGCCAGTGCATTCTGGGTAGAAAAAGGAGATGACTTCACTGATGAATTTGAGCCTTCCTCAATGGACAGAGGCATGGGAAAACCATATGACCCTCCGCAGTATTTAATCACCCCCAATGAACTCTGTTGTACTCCATGTATATACATTTATTGCAGACTGTAATTGCTTATACTGCTGATTAAAGACAAATACTGGATGTGCTCTTTTGTTTTAAATCATTACGCCATCTGTCATGCAGGCATGTAGAGTTGCAATTAATGATTATTTGGGTTGATGATTCATCTACCGAGTAGTTTACCTGTTAATTTACTGTTTATTTGATTAAATGAATCAGTCTGCAGTCTACATTGAGAAGTTTACATTTGGTGCCTCCGATGCAATATTGTAAGAATATTGTAAGAATTTTAAGTTTATGGCCAGAAAGAACAAAAAAGCTTTTTATGTGTATAAAAAACGTACGATGTGGCATGTTTCATATTCCTTTACACTGATGAGGACTTGTGTGGTTGGAAAAATTATTTTTCAAACTTAATTGGACCCACAAAATTACAAGCACATCTTTGGACCAAAGAGACAGTGACATGCTCTGCATCAAATAGTAGTCTAGTTAAGTGGGTGTCCGTTGGGGGAAATTTGAGTAAGAACATTTGCATAAACCTTTTATCTTGTTTTTTAATACCACTACAAAATGTCACCAGATGTATATTTTTATAAATAAATAAGGCTTTTTAGAGTGGCCAGACATGACATGGTGCTGCACCGATTAATTACAGGGTGTACTTTGAATGTAACCTGTAATTGAGGCGATGATAACACACATTTTGGTGAAAATATGCAGCAGGAAGACAAATTAAAGTGTGAATATGAAAAAATAAAAAACAAAAACCCAGCTCTGTTGGCATCCGAAATTTACTTACATTGTAAAGTCCATACAGTATTTTAGAGCTGTCAATATTAACAATCATTATCATAATAACAATTATAATGGAATTCAAGTGGAAATGAAATGATTAGTAAAACAATTGCCAAAAAATTTATTTCACAATTTTAAAATAATATATTCTGAAGCTAGAATGCTGAAGTTTTGGTTTCAGATTCTCAAATGTGCAAACTTGATGGTTTTCTTTGTCGTGTATAACAGTAAGTAGAATGAGTCGTCTACTAATCAGACGGTGTGTGTGTGTGTAAATTTCTCATGAGCATGTTGGCACATCGTAGAGAAGTCACCTTGCTGTTAGTGTGTGAATGTGTGTGAATGGATGATTGCTGACTTGTGTTGTAAAAGGGCTTTGAGTGGACAAAAAAGTAGAAAAACATTGCATAGATAAAGTCAGTTCACCATTATATTTGGCTTTTGGATTGTTGGTTAGACAGTTTGGATTCTGCCAGTTATGTTGGCCAGTTTTCACAATTTATGGACATTTTGGACAATGGACTAATGAGGAAAATCATTCTTTGGTTGTAGCTCTGCATCAAACATTTGGCTGGTTATAATTGATTCACTTTTGTTATTACATCTCATATTGTTTACTATGAATGAACCAACACCTGATTGTTCCTCTCTTTTTTTTTGTCTTTTTAGTGGCAAAGTTTCCTCAGAAAAGTCTCCCAGAAAGTTTTGCCTCTGAGATTTAGTATTTACTTCCCAGCCGTTGCTCAGTCTGATTGAAACACAGTAGGAGCAGTGATGGAGAGGCCATTAAACACTTGATACGTCCGTATGATGAAGTGATTGTGCTGTCTCACAGCAGTTAAATGAAGCATATATCCAGTCAGTCCCAGCCCGCCGAACTTCACATTTCTAAACTTTAGTAGTTAATGCCTGCTTCACAGCTTACACAGAGAACCATTCACTTTATACCTCAGTTTGACAGGAAACAACTAAAAATATCACACTTGTGCCGTAATTGCTACGTTGCCATCTTTATAGTTGGTACTGTATCTGGTTAAAGCAACCACCAATGAATGTAATTGCTGTGTGCAGAGGGGAGAGTGTCATGTCAGTTAGCTCTGGTTGTATAAATATAAGGTATACAGCTAGAGTAAGTGCCACCCTTCCCGTACATAAAATATGCTGCATGAGACCAAAAAGTCATTAACAGTGGAGGACACAGCCAGGGAGGGTGAAAAATTCCTTGAAAGGTACAAATGAATTTCTTGTCACTTTGGCTCCTAAAGGGAAACCATTACAAGCTATGTTCATTTATTCAGTGTGGTATGCATTAGACCCCCAACACTTAGAATGTGTCATGTCAGCTTCTCTCTGCACTCTCGTACTATAGCTCCATGATTCACTTAATTACTGTAATAAGTGTTTTTCTTCTGGAGGTGGTCCGGAGGTCTGTGAGTCATAGTCTATTAAGGCCACACATGCAAAAGGAAAGGCCCAGCACCAGATGCTCAGCCTATGATCAAAATCACAGAGAATCTCTTTTATTTATTCAGAGAGTTTGAGCCTCAGAAATGTTTCATAAATGATGCATTGAATCATGTGCTCTTGACTCTGCCGGCTCATCATTGTCACTGTCACTTTTGTTGGGAAGCACAGGCTATAAAATGCTCACGTAGGCATCAGCAGCTCGAAGAAGTACATTCGCAGATATT
>JAQLOL010000002.1:21471252-21484037 GCA_029783665.1 Naso thynnoides | reverse complement strand
ACCTCCATTGTACTATGTTAGTACTTAATTAGTATTAGTATTGTTTCTGTAATACAGAAGCAGGCAGTTTTAGAATAGATTGAAGCAGTAAACTATATCAGTTAGATTAGAATGGAATAACATAATCACCTAATCTGATTTAGATAATAGATGATTTCAGATTAAATGATCTTATTATTGAAACCAATTAGCAACTATTTTTTGCTGCAGTTCACGGTCTCCGATAAAGAAAAGTGCAATTGATCAACAAAATATCAGAAGTGGATGAATAGACATAGGTTCTGAAATAGTTTTTGCTTAATTATTTCTTAATTTGTAATGAATGAATAAACAAAAATTTAGGGTTTTATTTTGAACAGAATATGCAGAAGGATAAGTCAGCGCTGCAATCATAAGTTTAGAATTATTATTCATATATGATTTAAAAAAAAAAACAAAAACAAGAATGCATGATTTTTTCCATGAAGACATGCCAAAAAATTGATAGACCATTTATTTTCTCGTGTTTTTACGACCAAACAATTCATTGAGAAAATAATAGAGTAATTATTTAAGTGCAAATATATTTGTTAATTGCAGCCCTTATGTAAATTGAAGTGGTACTCTAACTGTAACATATTTAAATGAATGGTCAAAATATTTACAGCAGAGATCAAGAGATTTAGCCTCTAGACATCAGACTACAAAATCACTAAATCCTACATCTCCCACAATACAACTTGGCAGTGTCTTTTATTGTAAGACATCATCACAGTTTTTTTTTTAACTTTAGAGAACTTCCTCTTGGACATTATAAAACAGCTGTATTCCCTTGTCAATAAACTTAACTTGAGTGCAGAAAGTTAATCTTTAGGGAATATAAGAACACTGAACATGGTTCAGTCATTAAGGTCATTCTCTTATGCAACCAATAAATAATACACAATAAGTAGATATATGAAATGGCAAAGAAAAGATCCAAAGTCCTTGGCACTTTCAATGTATTACATGTAGACATCGAGTTGAACAACGTTAATGTCTCTCAGCAAGTAACAGGATATTGCTCTTCTCAAACACAGCTTGCATGTTCTTGTTCATTTTCTCTTTGCCCTCAGATTAATCTAAGGCTTCATTGTTGGTGGACATGAGCAGGGAGGGACCTGGGGTTTTGAAGTGGTGATCACAGTTTCGGAAAGTGCAGGATCAGTCAGTGGTCATGATTCCTAAACATTTAGAATGTGTGAAGGATGAGTGTAAACATCCCGAATGGAAGCAGTTGATATTTTTATTCACAACTTTTTAGAGGCTTGCTGGGCAGCCAACAGTGTGTCCCTTCATTAGCTGAGGGGGATCTAGGCAAGAGGGGGGAGAGATGCTAAATTTTGTGTTAATGTTGACGTCTGCAACTCTGCATTTCATCAAAACCTTTTTCTGGGGGGTTGATGGGGGAGTAAGGTTAGTCTGCCGCCCTGCACAACTTGGAAATACATGACATTTTCGCAGTGTGCTGTGATAATTTTGCAACAACCAGCCATAGTTCCTGTCCTTTCCACAACCTCGTCCTCATTGCCTGTCTGGCCTCCAGATTAAAGAGGAAGAACACATCACATTACATTAGTATGTTGCAATGTAGCACCTGCTTTGCTAACTATGATGTCATACGTTGTGCATACGCTTTATTTTAGCAGAGGCTCAAGCACACATGGATGTTGTAAATGTGCTGATTTATAGTCTCTCCATTTAAAAAGGTTTTCTGCCTATTATCACTTCCCTTCAATGTTTGAACATTACTGTGCAGGATGATAAATGTGTAAAGTTTTATACTAGAGGGCAGTTTTCACGTTCTCAATTTGATTTGAGGGATTTTTTTATTTGGGAGGTTTTTTATAGTGGTAGTTCACTGATCCAAAATCAATACAGAGACACAGCTGCTTTTCCAGACCCCTTGTCACTTTGCATTACAACATAGTCGACTAAAAAGATTCAACAGTGGACATTGCCACAATGACATCACACATTGGGGTCTGAGGTGCAATTTTGAAGCCTCAAGCTTAACATTATGGCCGTGGCCATCTTGGTTTTTTGGAGCCTGAAGTGACTAATGTTGATACAGTGACGGTGGAGCTGGGTAGGAAGTGCATTGCTGCTAATGACTGTGTGACACCTAACGAACAGCTAGCAGCTGCGGTCAACCAGAGTGACCATGCTCATAATTTTGCCTAACTTTATGCCTAAATGTAATTAAAATGTGATTATATAAATATTCATCCGTACATTTTAACATGAATTGGAAAATAAGTTATAGAGCACAAAACTTTTTTTTTTTTTTAGCATAATATAAACATGTTTATTTCTGCTGCAAAATTAATTTTTGATATAAGGCCCTACGAGGATGGATTCAGTTTTAAGGCAAGTCTCATGTGGCCATTCAAGGAACTGCAGTGTTTTGCACCTCTACGTTGGCTTCGTATTTCAGCTTCTGAGGTTGCTACTTGCTTTGCAATAAATAATGTTGATACTGTATCATCATAGGGGTCAATTAGTGCAAATAGGTGGCAGAAGTGTAACTGTCTGTTTTCATACTGTACAGCCTTTCAGACTCTGTGCTGCTCAATACCTTAAGTAATTATCCTGACCCTAACCCCATCCTGCTCAACCACAACCCTAAGTATAGTGTAAGTGCGGTTCTAAGATGGATAATTACAATACTTGTTCCTTTGTAATTATACACAGTATGTCTAACTCTGTGATCCCAGGTACACCTTTTTATGGACTTGAACCCAGCACCCTTCCTCCTCCACCGCAAAGAGCTCATGAAAGTGAAGGATTTCATCAGAAAATACTTTTTTCAAGAAAAAATGTTTCGCCTCTAACGTGTGACCGCAGCAGTTCAAATGCTCCGTTAGAAAAACGCGGCTGAATCCTGTACGGCTCTCGCTGACTGAACGCATCACTTGGTTCATATATTTTAGACTATTATTTTGAAGTTGGCTGCAGGCACAAGAGTAAAGCTATACCTATGGGTGTCCCAGCTCCACTCAGTCTATTTCTGTATCTGAAGGAAAGGTGACGGGTTGTAGGGGGGCAGCTTTGGGGCAAAGCAAACAGCGAGGGTCTCAACACTCAAAGTAAACATTACCCTATGTTTGAACTACACACCTTCGGCCTTACAGTTCTCCCACACACTCGTGCTCTCCCCTCTGAGTCTTATTCCTGCTAACACCCCCTCTAGCCGAACCAGCTAAATACACCGCTTATCCCAGGACCTGCCCATAAATCAGGTAGGAAAAGCCCCTCTGACAGGGTCTCACCTCTACGGCCAGCAGTCCTTGCTCGCCGGCAGCTCTGACTTACATAGGGACTGTTTTTAAATAAATGGACTAATGGCTTTTCAGAGTAACTTTCCTAATAGCCAACTTTGAGAATATAAAGGTGTTTTTTATCAGGCAAGTTCAGTGCAATTATTTTTAAAAAAAATCCCATTTATATGCTAACCGAGCCTTGCAACCTTTCTACCCCCACCCTTAAAAATTGATATGTTCCCTTTGCTGAGTCATAAGTATCGATGCATTAAGGGATTTAAAATTTGACATGGTCAAGTTTAAAGTTTATTGAGCATGCAAAAGAGCATGAGTGAATGGGTTTCAGGGGAGGGGAAACATGCTTCATTGTTGTGCGACTTGGTTTCATTTCAAGAAAATCATTGAATTCGATATTCTGAGAATGTCAGTGGGTTCAAACATGGACTCGAGCTATTTGTGGCTATAATATGCTCCAAGTGCATGAACCAGAGAAGAGCTACAAGAACAGCAATATTCAAATGATACATTTCCCCTGAGGAAACTGTTTAAACATTTGAGCATTGCCCAACATTTCTTTCTTCTTGGGTTTTTGTTGTTTTGACTTTGTTTATCCATCCTTGTCTGGAAGCTGACTTCCTCCTCCACTGCCTTAACTTGTTCCCAACAACTGTGAGTCCTCAACACAAAGGCACAAAAGGATCTCTCAATGAAAAACAATCTTTTAATCTTGGGCATGACTCAATAACGGGGGGGTGCATTACTGAACATGCTGCACCTTTATTTTTTCCACAAGTGAGCAGTGGGCTGTCGTCTGGACTAAAGCGAAGGATGTATTGATTCTGACATGTTTATTTTCATGGCAGAGACTTGTTGGGTTTTCCAACGAGCCCGGAGCATTTAGTTTGTGTCGTCCATGTGTCCATTAGAGAGCTCTCAGTAACTTTTATGAGTGGATCTTTTAAACAAGGCTTTGATGAAGATGACTTATTGTAGCTGGTGTGCCAGCATGTCTTAATTTGTATACATTTCATTTGGGAAGCTCACGCCAAAGGCGGTGAGAATGTCGGGCTGTTATGTGTTCATTTGACAACAATGTTCAATCATCACAATTTATTTGTCTCTTTCGTCTTACTTAATTTCCAGATATTTCTTAACATCAGTAGATTCCTCATGGTAACAGTTTGCACAAATTATTTTTTAGCATTTGCAAGTGCTATGACTGTACAATGCTATAGAAGTTATAAGTTATAAGCAATATTTGCACAAAGATGCAGTTGTAGTGCAGATTTGCTGACCTTTATAGATGGGAGGGAGCAGCTTTTGCACAGCTGGTTACATAATTTTAACGGTTTAGGTGGTTTTACCAAACATAGCAGCTGTTTTGTTTATTTAAAACCTGACTAAATGCACAGCATGCTGCTTTCTGACATCATTTAAAAGTTCACTGAAGTTATTATATATCATAGCATGGCAGTTACATAACATCACAGCCTGATATCTGGTGCCTGCTCTATAGCACTCAGCACTTGCCCCAAGCAATTACTGCATCAAACTGTTCTGGATAAAACAGAGTTGTGCTAAAAACAGACATATATAATTAATAGTTGTTCTGCACTATTTTTGTTTATATGTTTTAAATTTTTCCCTTTGAAAAAATATCACACTCATATAAATTCAGCTGCTGTGTTGCGCTGTCTGTCTGTGAATCCTAATTGCCGTTCAAGATTTCAGGCATATTTGAAAAAGTGTGTTTGTGTGTTTGAGAGAGATAGCATGAGAGTGTGTGTTTTTGTGTGAGTCCCAAAGTAAAAAAGTGAGAGTCGGCAACCCTGCAGACTGGAGAGATAAAGTGAACTGATGCTCCAGATGGTAACATCAATAACAAGATGAAAAGAGGGATTCTTTGCGTTTCTGTCATAATGAATATTAATTACTACAGAGACTGGGCACCAAGAAACCACACAATAAGACATATTATTGTATTGTATTATTATTATGGTATTTGTATTGCGTATTTTGTTGTGATTAATGCCTCCTCCATTGAAAAACACTTCCTCACACAACTCCTCTGCTCTTATCTTGTCTGTAAGAAGAAAGAACCCAGGCTGCTGCTCAGGAGAATTCATTTTGTTCTCACATAATATAAATCAATACAGGCTCAGGGAGCTCCTGCATCGCTAAATGGCTTTGTGGAGAGTTAACAAGAGAGGAGCCATAACTGTCTCAGGTGCTGCATTGCTTTGTAAATGTTGCACAGAAACTAAACACAGATCTAAAAAGCCTGGCAAATGATTACAAGAGGACAGCACTGTTAGAAAACACCTTAGTGGATAGTAGATAGTTGCTTTATTTGGACGGGTCATTGTTGGTGCTATGACTGTGTTTGCTATTTTTCCTAGACTTGAAACTCCGTCTCAGACATTTAAAGCTCTTAGCAGAGCTAGTGAGGCTTTGGGGACAGTGGAAGGTAGATCTGAAATATTTAACTATTGGATGGGTGACCCAATAGTTGCTGTGCAACGTTAGCCTACAGAAACCAGTGGTAATAGGTCTCAGGGGACGTTACTGCCATACAACTGGCTTATTGCTTATTTTCTAGTCACATATAAATACATTACCTCATTGCGATCCATCCTGCTGTCTCTTTCACTTGCTTGAAAAAAACAAATGCGCGTGTTGCTGATGTTATGCCGAGTTCTGCCTGCCTGGCATGCACGAGCAAAGATCTTCTTGGCATAAGGTGCTTGTGTCACTACCGCTTTTGTCCAAAGGGGCCGCTAGAATCAACAAAAATTGAAAGTTCCTCGTAGTCACTTTAAATATGGAAATCACCTTCACAGTTTAATAAAAAAAATCAACTAGATATTGTATGTCTGTAACAAGATCAGACATCATCTCAATCATGCTGTTTCCAAATCATATCTACATGTAATTATTCTCTCTACTCTATCCTACTGTCTCCCAATGTGGTCTCTTTTCACAAATAAAACTACAGAACCAATAGCAAGACTGTGCAATAGAGCTCATTAGATTCATGGCAGCCTTCCTGCTTGGACTTCCCACTGCATTGCACTTTCTCATTGTAATGCCATGACTTTTCAGAATTATACATATATTTATGCTATTAATTTTTACTGTCAGATCTATAACAAGTTGACCCCAGCGCTTACTGCTCTAGTTGTAGAAACGTGTCACTAGATAACTTTCACAAACACTAATCCCCGTACAGTCTGAAAAAAGCAAAAATGGTCTGAGATCATTTTTTCACACATACGCTAAAATCTGGAATGAGTTCTAATGTTATATTAGGACAAAACCCTCAGTCACGTATTCCAAACAGGCATGAAAACGCCATCTGATGGACGGATACACCTGCAACCACTGATGTAACTCATAATATGTGTCAATTTCAGCTCACTCCCCCCCTTTCTGAATGTCTGTGTTGTTCTCTGTACATTGCTGTTCCATAGAGGATGAGTCCCACTTTGTTCATTCTTTGAATCTCGGCCCGTCGCCAACAGCAGGATGGATGGATTGCCATTAAATTTGCTACATATGCACGCGTCCCACTGAGGTGGCATTGCAAACACTTTGTTAAATCCTCAAGCTTTTATCTAGCACCATGGTCAGTTGAAATCTAAATGGCAAAATGTTTGCATGCTAACATGCTAAATTAAGACAGTGAAAGCTAAAGTCCTGACATCATGCTACTTTTGCACTGGTGTCTGTAATCTGTCATTAAGCATTTCTTAGCAAAAGCTTATTCCTGTTCCCACTCTCTGTATTTTAAGACAAACTGGCATTGATTGGGTACTTATATCATCAAACCCTAATTTAGTCCACACCCATAATATTCACCATAATAATGTTGAACTTTTTAGCTGCAGTTTCTGTTATCTAAAAAGTGTACACCAGTATTTAAATATCGTTCACCTCATATGTTTCAAAAAGGATGGTAATTTTTCTTGGTTTTTAGGGGCATTTAATGACAATACTTTCCCATAAACCCTTGACTGTGTCAGGTTAAAACGTCACAGTTTGAATAATTTTGACAAGTTCATGTACAAGTAAAGGGGCAGCAAGACAAAGAGGAACAAATGGTGAGTAGGGCCTGACTGATATGGAATTTTTGGGGCTGATGCCGATAACAGTATCAGGGAGTAAGAAAATTCTGACATCGGATATGTCAGCTAATATTCTATATGTAATACTTGGAATGTGGTTATCAAATAGGTGTGACAAAGATTAGTAACGGAGGCAGGATATCTAACAAGCGTTATTCCAAACATCAGTACACCAAACAGTAAACACTTCACTAACTACCAATTAATTAAGGGACCGCCCTGTGCTGGACAAATTACGTGATTGCACCATATAAAATCACTAGACCAAGTATTTTATTCAGCCTTAAAAAAACCTTTTAATATTAATTTAATTGTCTTTGTGAGCTTGCTAGCTGGCTGATGTTAGCATTTATCACCAAGCCCCTCTGTGCTTCAGTACAGCTTCACAGAGCTGCTACTTATTAGTCTATCTTTCCGTACTCAGTATCTCAGTTCCTCTCACATAATTATCAAGTGTCACTGGAAACTCTGCAATCTTTTGGTGAAATTTGAAACTCACATTCTTGCAGAATGAATGTGACTAGAGTGTGACCTAGTCTTTGTGTTTTCTATGGAGAAAAAGCAGAATTAATACACTGCTTATGTGATGTTTCCTTGATGTTTGCATAAAGGTGTTTCAGACCTTTTGTATTGGTCATGCAATGTTGAATTTGTGCTGCAAATTTTTCACTGCGTCTTGTGCATTCTGCTCTGTCACTGTCCTCCTTTCCACAGCAGACTTTATGTCCTCCAGGAATAGGCAGATACAGCCAATATGCTAAGCTCAGGGGTTTAGGTTGCAGGTCATTTCCCAGTGGGATCAGCCGGCTCCTGCATCAGGCTTGTGATAAGAGTGGATATTGGAAGCTATGTAAACCTTGTTAAGCTGCCCTTCCACTGTGTGCAGGGGGGTAATCCTGAACACCTGGGCTAGTTAACTGGGATTTGGTATGATTAGAGGCTCCGTGAGGCAAACCTGATCATGCTTCTGGTTAAATCCATTTTCGTTCTTATCTTTTCACATTATCTCCCTTCCATAAATCAGACTCGGTCTAGCAGTTACGCAAGAATAATCTTTATACTGAGCTGTGTTATCTTTTCCCATATCTGTTCTTCAGGGCTTTGAGATGTAGTCAAGCATTAATATGGTTGGTTAGTCTGAGCTTGAACATCCCATATCCCGTTTCATACTGTAGGCTACTTTGTAATTTAAAAGCAGAAATGTTTGCTTTTTAGCTGAATGCTAGATATTTTGTTTGTTATATATTAACATTTTGTTGGTATGGTTTTTGCTATAAGCATGTCAGTCTGCCAGTTGGTCCACCGCTTTATTCCAGACTGAAATGTCTCAACAGCTATTGGTTAGATTACCATAACATTTTGTACAGATATGCATAGTCCATGGAGGATGAATCCTATTTACTTTGGTGATCCCCTTGTGTTTTCTCTGCTCTCATTATTAGGTTGAAAGTTTTGGTATTTTTTAAATATTGCAACAACTCTAGTCATCACCATGACTCTTGGTGATCTCCTTAATTTTCCTCTCATGCCACCATTACAGTGGGACAAAACATTTTGACTGTGCGCTTCCCATTTGCCTTAGCTGTATTTTCTTTTTCATACTAATTGGAAAATCTTAGCACGCTAACATGCTAATCTAAGATAGTGAACATGGTAAAAATTGTATCCTCTAAACATTTGAATGCTAGCATGCTAAAATCAGCATTTTTCTCAAAGCACTAATCCGCCTTACAAAGCCACAAGCATGGCTGTGGGCATTAGCCATGCTTCAAGACTTCATTATTTTTGTTGTTGTTGTTGTTGTTGTTGTTGTTGTTTTCATAATTATATATTTGCCTTCATTTAGTAGCCGACAGCAGATGTAGTTCAGGTGCCCCCTCATGATATTATTTTACTGTTTTTTTTTCTCTATTCAGGCTCTTCTTGCAGTAGATGTTTAGTTTTGTACAAGTCTTTTTTCAAAACTTTAATGACGCTTTTTCAGAAACAAATGTTTAGCTGACTGAAATTTCACTGCAGCACAATCAATAAGTGGGTTCTGTAATTGTAAAGAAATGCTTCTGTCCATAATTTTGAAAAATGACACCCATTTAACCAAGTGTAATTTCATATTCATGGTAATATGATTTGTACTGATTGCCACTGTTACTAATGTACTTTTATTTAGTTGTTATGCATTAGAACTGAAATGACTAATAGAATAATCGATTAATAATAAATGATCATATACGAGGAGTCTTTGTGTTTTGGCCTGTTGTTTGGACAAAAGAGGGATTTTGAAGAAATTAAGACATTAAGATGAGCATTTTTCACACTTTTTTGACATTTCATGGAATTAACAATTAATGGAGTAATGATCAGCAGATTAATCAATAATGAAAATAAGAGCTTGTAGCAGTGCTATTATGCATTTAGTTGTTTACTCTGAGTGGTCAAAATGAAGCACAGTCATTGTGGACTTTGACATCTTGAAAATCTGTATTTTCTGGTCTAATTATGACACCTTTAAGAACGTATCAGCTAACCACCTCCTTCCTCTTTCCTCCTTTTCAAGATGTGGACGAGTGTGCAGAGGCGCTTGACAACTGCAGCATCGATGCCATCTGCCAGAACACCCTGAAGTCATACAAATGTATCTGCAAGTCAGGCTATAAAGGGGATGGAAAACATTGTGAAGGTAAAAGTCTGACGGGATTAATGCGCTCATTTTCACCTGTGGTTGGAGGCACAGACTTCCTTTTTACAGTACCTTGAAGTAAAAGCCACATCTCTCATGTTGATTTGCCTTATCTCTCGTAATGTAAAGCCCCTGGGCCAGTGACAGGTTTGGTAAGAGCTCCTGTCTCACTCACCATAACTCATTAGTTTCAAGACTCTCCTGAAGAGGGAGGAGAGACGTGGGAGAGAGCGGTGGACGGAGGAAGGGGAAAGCCAGGTGCAGAGTGCTCCTTTGTGACAAGATGAAATGAAGCAGTAAATTTCCTACACATGTTAGAGGAGAGAATTAAGATAGCGGCTGAAACAGCAGTCAGAAGGCCTGCCAAGCAGTCAGGGATATTTCCACAGCCAGAGGCAGAGCTCGTAGACTGTCAGACACAAGTATGTTTTTGTAGCCTTTTCAATGTGCCCGAAGCCTCCGGATCATTATATCCCACAATTTTTATTAGTATTATTACAAAACCACATTTCACAATGTCAATTTTTTCCTTACTATTATTATTCTTTCATTTACTTGACTGAGTGTTTTTCATGGCCTTCTGCCTGTAGGTCATAAAAGTTTGCTTTATTGAATCTATTATAAATATGTGCCAGGTTGGGTTTCCATTGAACTGAAGGTTTGCTGATGGCTTCTCAAGGCTGATATACTGGTGTAATTCAGATTTTAAAGCAAATTCCATAAAATATGAAAAAAACACATATACTTGTATAAATAGTGTTTTTTTAGTCACAGGTGGTAAGATTTTTGTTTGGATGCTTGTTGAACTAAAACCTCTGAGTGCAGAGTTGCACCCAGTTATGTTAAGTAGGGCAGCAGAAAGCATTAAGACTGTGAAAAAAAGAGCATTCTTATGTTTACATGTTGGTTGGTGTGTTTTTGGCAACAAAACCAGATATTTTAAGCAAAAACACAATGTTTTTGTAACCCTAACCAAGTAATTTTGTGCCTTAAGCTAACCAGAGCTTAATCACAGAAATATAAAGTTTCAACATAAAAAACGTAACATACAGTTCAAACATATCTGTGGTTTTCATAAGCATACATTGCCAACATTACTTCTGACGATTGGGTTGTGGTCTGATAATAGTCAGGTGCCCATATGAACACTGAAACAGGTTTTGCTTGCTGTAAGCATTCCTCCATTCATTCTGGCCAGCAAAGATTCCTTCCTCATGTTACTTCAGTGTAATGCATGGGCCCCATTTTGTGCAAAACAGTTTTTCAAAATTTATCTGAATCTAATGTAATTTTCCATGTTTGATTTGGTCAGAATCATGTGGAAATCTTCTTAAGTGATTATTTTCCGGTTGAGCTGCAGAGGAGGGAAAGTAACAAAAACAAGGAGCTTCTTTTAAGGTCTCTGACGAACTTTACCTGGCAAATTATGGCAACCAACCAAAAAGACGCAGAGGAGTTCTGAAGGTCATTTAGTTTTGTTTTTTTGTATCTGTTAAACTCTCAATTTGTTTCCGTTTTAATGACTTTGAGTTCCTTTTGTTTTGCTATGATTGGTTTATTATCTTTAAACATTTGCTATCTTTTTCCCTTGGAATAAAACATAATAAATTTGATTTTGTTGAACTCCCTACTCTGTGTTCTTAACAGAAAATACTGATATTTGGCTTTGGTTTTGGTTTAGTTATTGGATATTTTCAAAAACACCAGGGACAACAGTGAAAGTAAGTCCAGGATTTTTCTATCCCTGTAAAAGTCTGATTATATTGTATTTTATTATATATTAATGCCTTGACAATAAACCAAAAAAAAAAAAAAAGTCATTATGGCATCTTTTGCATTTCAGCCTCAGGATTAATTCTGAATTTTATCTCTTTATATATGACTGTCCAACAAACCACATCCACACGTTGGTATAGAGGGACATTTTATTGGCTTGGGAGGATGTGATTGAATCACAACATTGAATAAAAACAAATTGGAAGTTACTGGAGGAAAATCACTTTTATGTTATCTTGTGGTGGTGTTTCAGGTTTAGAAAGGAGTAGAGAAGTGATGTGTGATTGTGTGCTGTGATGGAAGTATGACAAAGATGTGCGGGAAGTGGAGAGGCAGGGAGCAGGAGAGTGTTTCTTTGTTTCTGTCCCATCCCTCTGCTGTCAAGTTCAATTAAGCTCTGAGCGAGAAAGTCTCAAAGAGGAGCTGAATGGCCGGGATCATCGGCCATAAATGGGCCAGTAAGTGCTGAGTGGCAGTGTGCTGTGTTCCTCAGTCCACCTTGTCTGGGTCTCCTTAGTACCGACCCCTTAACCATCATCATAACAATAACAGACAACTCCACTCAGGCTGTCATACCAATCTGAAGTCTCTCTTTATCTTTCTGCCTCTGCACTCTCATTTATTTGTCACAGTTCTTCAGTTGTTGCTGCTAGGACTGATGACTTTAAGGTTGAATCGATTTATCTCTTTCATGGTTGATGGTTTTATTTTCCTTTCATTAAGTATTAGACCAGCTTGTAACATCAATGATGTCACTAATTTAATGGAAAATGCATATGAGGCATTGAACAGTTAAATTCTCCATAACAAATTTATTTCCTTCTTACTTGTAATCATCTAAGAACATCTTTTGTATAAATGACCATTTACGTGCAAATGTTACAACTGACTTAATTCTCTGAGTCTCTGTAGAAAATTTTCAGTACC
>JAQLOL010000002.1:21450771-21471152 GCA_029783665.1 Naso thynnoides | reverse complement strand
AAGCAGTAGCGATTGGTCAAAGTTGAAAATATCCCGCCCACCACGATGCAAACGTTTCTCAATGGAGAGTGGCCAGATGCTTCTTACAAAGTGAAACGATGTGGAAGCGGATGGTTAAGCAGGCTATGCAAAACTTATTTCCTGTGAAACTCCAGCATTGTTTTGTGGACTAAAAAATGTCACCCAACCTTCCATCGGCATGAGGGCGTGTAGTTAATGACTGAATTTTCTTTTTTGGGTTAACTGTCCCTTTAAGACAACAATTTGTTGAATCTGTACAAAAGAGCATGTCCTAACAAGAAGTCTACTACAACAGCTGTATTCAGATGAGAAATTCACTTTGTACACAACTTGAACAACATCACAACAGTTTCTTCTTGCTGAATAAGTGAAGAGTTCTCCTTCACTGTTAAGCACTGATGCTGCCTCTGTAATAAAGAGGTCTCCAAGTCTGATGTCAGAAAGGAATTTTGCTTTTGTAATATAAAAACTAAGTCCACAAAACAGCTGCTATGAAGTTCTGGAAAAAATTGGTAAACTACTTAACAGTATTAGTATTAACACTGAGGATGTGGATATTCTGTTCCACTACTGTCTTCCAGAATTCATGCAATGTAACTCCTCTCATCACTCTTGGAAAATTCTTAGTCATTAACATGGGACACATCAAGAAAAACAGTTTCTTTAGGGTCTTTCTGTCACACATTGACCAAGTGACAAACTGGTGCTGAAAACTGAAGCCAAAACTTAAGTGCCCAAAACCTGCAGTTCTTTAAATGGCCACTTGAGGCTGATTCCAAAAGCCTCATGTTAAAATACCAAACTTTACAGCTGAAATAAACATGTTAACAGTCCAGTGCAAAAATCAGTTTGGGTCTCAGCTCATTTCCTCATTCATGAAAACTATAGGAGGGGTAAATTTTTAAATAACTCACTTATTTGATTATGTCAAGACTTATAATTAGGCATAATAAAGGGCATTACTGCTTTGACTGACAGCAGCTGTGAGCTGTTTGGTTGCCATGTGTATCCCTCTAGATCAAATATGATCACTTCTGGCTCCAAAAAACCAAGATGGCAGAGTCCATAATGCTAAACTTGAGTATTCAAAACAGTACTGGGCAAACAAATGGATGACATCATGGTGGCTTTTTACCTTTCTGTCTATGATATTTACTTGTAGTTTCCCTCTGTTAAAAAACTTGGTAAATAGCTATAAAATGCTTGAGATATTTTTCTGAATATGGGGTCGTAATTTGGGATTATCAGTGTAGGCTAGATTCATTCTTTTAACAACCCCTATCTTTTTCTTCTTAGTTACGATTATTATTTATTGTCTGTTTTTGTATTATCTTAATGTGTTTTCAATACATTCAGCAAATAAGAAATAAGAAATATAAGAAGTAACATTTTGCTGTCATGAAACTGTAATATGTGTCTGTGTTTCATGTCAAAAAATCTAAAACCAAGACTAATTAAAAAAAACAAAACAAAACAAAACCCTATAAAACCTATAAAACCTATAAACCAGTTAGGTATAAAGTGTAAACTAGTGTGCTTTTAAGTTTCTGGTAGAACCATTTTCTTGTCATCTGTCAGAGCCCGACTCACTTTCTCCTCTTGTTTCCAGTTTAATTGACTCTTTGATTCGTTTATAAGGGACAGATTCGTGAGCGGTATTGATTTCGTCATCTATCTCTTTGCAAGTAAGCGAATAAGTGTGTTTCCTGTAATGTAGAGCTATGCTATAAAGGTTGCTCCTACATCCAACAACCAACAACTAAAATGGATCCTGATTGCCTTCAGTTTTGTAGGAGCTGCTCTAACATCCTCTTGTCTCCTCTCTCTGCAGATGTTGACGAGTGTGCAACTGAATACAACGGTGGCTGTGTCCACGAGTGCATCAACATCCCAGGAAATTACAGGTGCACTTGCTATGATGGCTTCCGCTTGGCACACGATGGCCACAACTGTCTGGGTGAGTGTGTGTGTGCATTAAACAGATTGTTTTCTCTGAATTTCTTTGCAGCAGAGTTAATTATGCAGGAAAGTGTTGCTGTATAAGAGTCTTGGGGAACATATGAAACTGCATGTGTTAAATTTCATACTCAGGCTACATAACTCATGTGGTTGCATAAATTCTCTCTGCATTTCTTATTTCACATCATGGATGGAAATATATGTTTCTCAGCTGAACTGAGATCTTTTTAGACCTGCTGTATCAGATATTAGCTATTTCCTCATTTTACATATCAGGTAGTTTTCAATGTGTTTTCACAAAAGAAATAGGAGACCTTTTTTCTAATAAGTCTGACGAAAATGGGTGAATTTATGAAGAGCTTGACCCTGAGCCGGGAGCTCTGAGTGAGCCGTCAGCCGAGCATACTTTCCCATGGTTTAATATTTCACCAGGGTGTCATTCATATTAACCTCGCAAAGAACGTATTACGTCTAGAAGGTTATGAAATGAAGGAAAAAACACTTTCTGCTGCTGGGAGCTGCTAAACATAGACATCCTTCACCCACCCACCCAATTCTGTCTATCTGCCTTGCTCCCTCTCTCCTGTACACCCCTGCTACATTCCTTTGTTTTGTTTTGAAACCCTCAAGTCAAGACCCTGCCACTCCTCTGAAATCATCCTCCTTCCTCCTCACGATGTGTTTCTTTTGATATTGAAAAGCAGCTCACCTTCGTAGCTGCTGTGAGTTTGCTGTGAAGGAAAGTAACAGACGACTCGCAGCAGCTGATTTCACATTCAGTTGAAGCGATGACAGAAAAACTTATCAGCACTTAACGATGATTCCTTTTGAAAGGGCTTTGACATGCGGGCGCACAAGGCAGCACACTCATATCAGCCCCACATTTACCTGATGAGGTGGGATTAAGGCACACTGGAATGGAAAACACTCATCTTTGGATCGATAATAAACTTGTTCTGACTTGAGGATGCCGTCCTCTCTCAGATTTTCTCTTTCTCTCACTCATACTGTATTTCTCTCTCTCTCTTATGTCTCCTCGCTCTTGGTCTTTATCTCGCTCATGCCCTTGTATCTACAGTGTAAAGCAGGGCCATTTTCCAAGCCATTTAGCAACGGTGTTCAGTTGTGCGTGGATCATTTGCTGCGCCACGGATCAGCTCCTGCCTTGCGTGCAGGTGTGTAATTGCAATACATGGTTGCGTGGCTGCTGCTGTTGCATCAAACAGGGTTGCATCCATCGATTCCTTTGATATAATTCGTCATAGTGAAACACACACTGTCAAACAAACTTTTAAGTTTATTACTTCTTCTGCCATGTTCTACTTCTTTCCTGCAAGTTAGCTGTTTGCAAGAAGGAAGACTGTGAATTCCCTTATATTCCTGTAAATATATTGAAGTATTTCATTTTTAAATAAAGTAAATGTGTTTAATCTCAGCACAGCAAACAGAGCATAAAGATGTGCCTAATGGTATATTTGTAGCTGTCAAGTACAAATCCAACTCTTACGCTGAGACCTGAAAAGATTCTAAAGAATTCTTTTTCTCAAGACTTTAGCTCATTCTAATGCCTCCGCTCTGCTCTGCAAAGGAAATAATCCTCAGCACAAACACAAGAGAGGAGAGAAAAAGGTATAGCCGAGGTTTCATGTTAAGGCCCCAGCTTCCTCTTCCAGGTTTAAGCTCCTTTTGGCCCCTGAGAAAAGATTAGTCCCTTTGGCCCTGGAGCAGCGAGCAGCTAAGCAGCTGGTTCCCAGACAAGGTCAGACCCTCAGAGCCCTTATAGACCAGATGTGCTCGAGGCTGCAGAGGAGGAAACGCTCACCTGATGCTCAGAAGTTCACACTGAGTTTAGAGTCTAAGATCTCTAAGGTGCTTCTCTGGATTTACCCCATGTTGTTTTTCCACAAAGCTCCTGTGATTCTGTTTTATTTTCTCTGCATTTAGTCGTTACAGTGCAGCACAAACTCCCTGTTGTGCCCGTAACCTCCTGCTCTCAGGTCTCTGCGGCTTTCCTTTTAGCCAACAGGCACCGGTGTGTGTGTGTGTGTGTGTGTGTGTGTGTGTGTGTGTGATTGTCAGCTTAGGGATGTGAGTTAGGCCAGCACACACACATCCCTGTCGATGTCTTCTTTGTTTGCTCACTGCCGCACGTGCCGCATGCCTCCTTGTAATTGGATGTGCTGGCAGCATAATGACATTGGGTGGTGGCAGGAGGCGGTGGAGCGTGAAGCAGAACGGTGCCTGGTGCGCCTCACCAGGGATGCTCTGGTTTCTGAGGTCTGCCCTACACCCCACAAAGATGTCAGGGAGTCAGAAAGGTGGAAGCAATGCAATATCACAGCACACTGCTCCCGTCTGTGCGGAGTGAGATGTCGCTCACTGTATAATTTACCTCACAGGGAGCTATTGTACCCTCTCAAAACCCACCGAAGAGAAGAAGTGAGGCATATAAGAACTTGATTACATCTTTTATAACTGTCATGACTATTATCTTGCAGAGGTAAGGGAGGAATGGTATTTAATCACTATGCCGCTTTCATGGCAAGGCTGTAAAGGATTTTTAAAGTCCTAGGAAAAACAGAGGAATCAATGTCAATTTAATCCAAAACACACATCCTCTTTACAATGAAAACCAGATGCAGGAAGGCTATTAGTTCCCCACTGTAGCACCACCGTCCCCACATTTATGACCTGTGTGTTTTGTTTGAGGTCCTGCAGTAACCCAAATACCCGCTTATCACTGCTAGTTCGTTAAACTCTCTCAAGTAGCGGGATATTATAAGCATCTGCACACATACTCCTTTTGTTTATGACCACAAATCACAGCATTTAACTTCTATCTGAAATCAAACGGCACAAATAAATAAATTGCTCATGCTCACACAAAATAGTAATGCCATAATTGAATGAGGGTGACTTTCTGGGAAAAACAAAGGCAGACCTGAAAAAGATTTTACAGGCGGAGCTGCAACCATTAGTCCATTAATCAGTTTGTAAATCAGAAGAATATGAGTCACTAACTCTAACTATTTTTCTAATCTTTAATTAGTTCAAGTTATTTTTCTAACAAAAATGTCGAACATTTGCTGGGTTCCAGCTCCTTGTAAATGTAAGAAATTGCTGCTTGTATTTGTCATTTATGAGAGGAAATAAAAAGCTTTTGGGTTTTCGATTGTTAGTTGGACAAAAATTGAAACCGAAGTGATTTGAAGGCGACACGTTGTCCACTGAGCAGTTCTCACAGTTCTTTGACATTTAACAGATTACAGGATTAATCGAATAATCATAAATAATCCATAGATTAATCAGTATTGAAAATAATCATTAGCAATAAGTGCGACCTTAATCAAAGATAATTAATAGAAGGGCCTGACTGATATATTTATTTGCAGATATTACTGGCAGATATTGGCCAATTGCAGAGAAACTGGTACTGGCTTATACGTATGTTTTCCGACATGTGCCAATATTAAAACTGTTTTTTTAATGTTGGAAAAAATGCTTAAAATGTAATGATTTAAAAAATTGGTCCAGTGAATTGTTTACTGTTCAGTGAGGTTTGGAACGAAATTTGTTATAATGTAAGATATCCTGACTCCATGACATATCTTTGTCACAAGCATTTGATAACCACATTGAGCCAATATTATGTATATATATCATATTTCCCATTTTATTGGATATCAGAATTTTCTTGCACGCTAATATCGGCAATGGCTTGGACCGGAAAAATCCCATACTTCTCAGACTATTTTTAATCGTACACCATCATGCTCTAAAGGGCAAATTTTTGTCATTGCTTTGTCTGCTTGTATTCATCGTGTTTTGCTCTGTTGGTCATACATGTTACTCCTTGTTGCCAGAGGACAGATTTTGGGGTCTTGGGTTCCACACACTCAGCTCAACAGGTCACGTTCCTTTGATTTTTATTGACCAACTCTGATTTGGTTTGTATTGATTCAGCAAAGCCCAATTCCCTGTGCAATCTATAGGGAAATGGATGCCCTTTTACTTTAACCTTCCCCAAAGATGTAACGTGATTTATAACACAAAAGCAATGTCATTAAAGTTTTGAAAAACAGCTTTAAAGTAGCAGCTAAAAAGAAAGAGGTCATGTCAATTAACACTGTTTCATGTTTTTTCAAATGTTTGTGATTGTATCGTGACATTGAGAATGCTCAGAAAAAAAATCTGTCATCCACCGCTAAGTCTCTAACTTGACGCCTGGCTGAGCTTGTATCCCTGCTCTTGTAATCCCCTGGGATCATATTGCAAGGTTGGCTAATCAAACAAGAGGTTTCAGACTGATGTATTATTGACCAGGGCCTGATGGGAAAAAGTAGTCATCAAAGAGCGTCACACTGATTTGCTCCGCTGCCTTTGCTGCACTCTTAAATGCATTCCTTTTATGTGTGTTGGGTGCTCCTACAGGACAGTGTTGATAACCTCCGCACTCTTCACTTTAGCAGAAAACATTTGATACTTGCCTTGAGGAGATGCTTTTAACTAACACCTTTAACTCCAAATTGTGGAGGATTGAGTCAAGGAAATGATGATCTTGTTAACTCTCTCACCCATCAAACCCAGAGGAATTAAGGATAGTATAGACGCTCCTGGGGCTTAGCACTAACCCTCCTCACTTGCCAGTTGCAGATGCAAATATCCTGCAGTCTCCCCTGTTAGCACTCACTTTGCTTTTGTTGTGACATGCACGGATCAGGTTTGGACAAGAGAGTCTCTCCACAGTTCAGAGGCAGGGAACTGGAGTGATGAGTAAAAGGACGGATTTGAAATTGGTGCATTAGCCGACTCCTGAAGACTATATCAACACATGCTCTCTCACTCTCTACTCTCAGGACTGTTCAGTCCCATCCACCATGAAATGAACAATTCCAGCTGAGCCTACTGGCAGGGCTTTGGGGGAAACTCAAGCCTGAGATTGGGCTTAGGGTTGTAAGCATATAGCAGACTGGAAGCCGTCAGAAGTCCGCCCAGGGCCTCAGTCTCCTTGGCATAAGGCTGTCCACCAAAACACTTATCCTTGGGGTTTTGTTTTTAAAATACTTCCAGACTTGTTTTGGAGGAGGGGCGAAAAACCATTTTTGCATGATCTTAGCTCATAGGTTTTCATTTGGGAGAGAACTCAGTGAGAGATTGGACATGGAATCAGTGCTTATTTACCAAAATGGTTACCTGGGAGACAGGCCCAAAGTCATAAAACGTCTGAGTTCAATCAAAACTGTATTAGTTTTGTTTATGTAATGGCATAAAAATCAACCCTTGCTGCTGATTTAAGAATGAACCGCTACAGTAAACAGAGATTTTATTCCTGTTTGCTTTGCAGATGTGAATCAGTATGCTGCATTGGACACAGTGGGTCAGGAAGAAAGGAAACACTGGAACTTTTGAATTGTTCTAAGCTTAAACTATAAGTGTCTTAGTGCATCAGTTTTTAGATTGAAATGGTCACCTACACTTCTGCAGGTGAGTGTGTATTTTGCAGATGAAAGCTCAGGAGTTTCTGGCAGATATAAATGTATGCAACCCCAGCTGACATGTGTCAGACCGAGGCTGAATGTTTGTTATCACAAAGCCGGTTTCAGCGTCTGTGCGCTCAGTTGTCCTTGCAGGCTGGGTTCAAACATGGCACCTTGGTCACTGTTCATTCAAAATGCGCTGTGGCTGAACTCTAGAAGCTACTAGAGGAAAAGAGGAAATCCTGTATCTTGTTGAGAGTAAGAAAGGCTCTCATTTTAATTGGAGCTGGCGGTGTTTGTGCCCCTCCTTCCTCCTCACCGCTGCCTGTTCATCCACCAGAGCTGCATGGTCGACCCCTGCAGTCCACCAGCTGCTTTGCTGCATGTCGCCGCACATGGCTCCGATTTGCTGCCTTATTAAAGAGTGTGTGCCTCTTTAACTCCTGTAAATGAAATGCCCAAAGAGGCCAGTGTCCGTCCACTCACCTCCTTGTCTCTGATCTGTCTAGACCACAGAGACGGTTCCGTCTGATTCAGACAGAAGCCAAGCAGTGGGATGGATGCATGGACAGCTTTTATGACAGACAGCAGTATTTCTTCACTCTCCCCCTTGCAGAAAAAAAAAACAACTTAATAAATGCCCCCAAAGTCGCTGAACCTTTTTTTTTAAGCGGTTCTCCAAAATAAGGGTTCAGGAGTTTCTGTAAGGCAACCACCATGTTTACATGGCTCTAAAGCTCTGCGCAAGGCCAAATGTTATATATACAGTCAAGGCTATCTGAGAAACCAGCGGACATGGCCTCCGCAAACACAACCAATCTCTTAATCTCTCTCCGTTTGAACCTTCCCTTTCCCTTCTTCTCTGCGAGTGAAGCAGGGACAGAACAGAGACAAGTCTCATTTTTCAGAAGTGAGGCAGCCCTTTTAACTTGATTAAGACGTTTTTTTTTTTTTCCATCCTCTCAAGAGAATTTTTAAAAATGTTTTAAGTCCAAATAACATGAGCACTTCTCTTGGCCATGCCAGAACCCCTTTCCGCTTGGAAATATTTGCTTTGGACGCCAGCCTTGCCCAGCACACAACACAGGCAATTATGGGAGCTATTTAAACAGGAGAGATCTACTGACAGGCGACGCCTCATTTGGAGGGATGAAGGAATCAGGAAATGAAACCTTCATTGATGCGCTGAGGGTATGGAAAGAGAATTCCCCCTAGGCCCTCTGAGGCTGGTTGCATTTCTCATGGGCATTTTGTGCATGCGTTGAGGACTGTTGTATTTGTGTAGCTTTTACATTTTTAAAGTTTTCGGGGCTTGTGTGTGTGAGAGAGAGAGAGAGAGAAAGACGTGTGTAAGAATGATTTCCCATATGAGTTGTGGTGTTTGGGTTTTTTGGTGCCTGCTAACAGTTTATCTGCAAAGGTGCAGCTGTAGGTTGTTGGCAGCTTTTGTCGGCTCAAAGATTTTCTCTTTGTTGCTGCCACTTTCATGACGGAGATACGAGACCATGAGGTCAACTCCTAGGCAGCCACATAGTTGAATAAAAGCCTGCCCAACATTACTTTTCCAACCTGTCCTCCCTTTACACCGACTCAAAGTCTAAATGTTAACTGTACTGAGCAGCTTTCTTTGCAAGTGCACTGTGTCACCTGACAGCAGAATGATGCTCTTCCCATTGACCTCAACTGACATGACACGTTGTTTTTAGAGGAAAGAGACGGATTTTGTGATGGAACATGAGGACAGCACAGCAGACATGGCGAGTCAACAAGGGTCACAAGTGCTATATGCCACTCACCTGTGTGGAAAAAAAAGAGGACAGAGTGAAGATTAATTTCTAGCTCTGCCGGGTTGAGAATTCCCTAGAAAGGAAACTTAATCTAGAGGCCTTCTCAGACTGGACAAATAGACAGTAAATTAGTTTCGCATGACGGTTTATTAAAAAAATGCCTTGTGTATACAGCGGATTATTGATGCGTTGAGCAGAGGGATGGATAAGGTTCCAGTGTGGTCAGTAGCGGAAGACGGAGCCCAGGTCTCTGGAGGAAGAGTGAATGTGGAGTGTCACCTCCAGAGCCACGGTGCAGTCACGCACAGGCCGGAGCTCTGCAGCACAGCACACAAACAAAAGCAGCAAAACATGTCATTGTGACAGAGCTTTCATTTTTAAAACAAACAAATACACTGAAAGATTTCTCGATGTTAAGTCTTGTCTTTTGTCAAGTCACACAATGAGTTGGAAAAAGAAAACAGCTGAAAAAGTGCATTATCAGCCGAAATGAAGTCAGCATTTCCTGTTCGTGGTCAGTTTCCCTTTCTTGCCCCATGGCAGGAGGGCAGGACAAGGCTTCAGGCGACACCTTTGTTAATGATTTACCCCCCCCCCAAACCTTGTACTCTCTCCTCTTTCCATGTCTACTTTTCCCTCCATCTCCTCCCTCCTGCTGCATTCTTCCCATCATGGGGCTGACAGACACTCGTCATCAGCAGGTACTCTGGCTCAGGTGGATCAGGTTTCCCACTTCCCCGGAGATTGTGCTGTATGAGCATTTTTATAGCTTAGTGCTGCACAGTCGGAGGTTTTTAATGCAACTCTGGTCAGCTGCCTTGTCAGATAACCATTAGGACAGTCGTTGCCTTCTAAGACAGCTTAAGACAAACTCCTGTGATGACATTTGCACTCAAAACTGCAGCCTCTGTGGTTGTTTACCAACATGGTCAGAGATGTGAGTCTTCCCTGAAACATCTGAGCATTTTTTAAATTAAGAGAAAAATCATTTATATCAGGAGGTAAACTGAAACACTTTTTGAATCTAAATGTTTCGGTTTATATTAGTTTGAGTGTAAAGTAGCTTTTGGCACAAATTGAATATTGCACATTTTTAAGACTTATATTAGCACATCTAGTGGTGAAATGTAACAAATTACATTTAGTCCATCACTTCTAAATTGTTTATTCTGTGCCACTCCATATTTCTGCTCCACCTTATGAAAGACAAAAGCTTTAAACGTGAAAAAAAGAGAAATTTCTAACATATGATTCGTTTTTAAAAATCAAACTACCCAACACATTGTAGAGTTGTGAAACTGCTCCACCTCAGCTACCTGCAACAGTAAAAATCTACTTACACAAAAATGCACCACTACGAGAATTCAGCGCTATTCCATAAAATGGTTAATAATACTCATTCAAAGGGAAATGCATTTTATAAATGATACTAATGTCCTCTGGGGCTTTTGTGACCATCACGTTTGAGTTGTTATGGATGATTAATCACAGGACCAGTAACTTAATGTAGGGGGGACCAAGTGTAAGATTAGGTGAAATAGCAGAGTCATCCATTGGTTCTGAGAGGCCCTTTACAAATGAGCTGACATCTGATTGGACGAAACCTCCCACAGGTTTGTCTGAGCTTGAGGTGCTGAATGTCTACAGGAACTATTCAGCAGCTTTGTTGCAGGGAAAGCAGGAGTTTGTCTTTTTCTGAACACCTCAAATTCTGTTTTTATAACACTGTACAGATGTTAGCATGACAATAAGAATGTAGATCATAGAGTAACATAAAAAATGACTGTTCTTACAAATCTATGTCCGCTCTGATAAAGTACTTTCATACTGCTGGTGGTAGTTGAGCATTGGGGATGACAGCCAGGTTGCTTTCTGCACTTTGCTCTCACTGCATGTTTGCTGCTGAACTGTTTAGGTGACACAACAGCTATGACTTATTTACAACAAATACTCAGTTTCCTCAGCAACATCGTGGGGTAGATTCAATGCCACTGCTTTACAATGTCGACTGTTGGTCTTTATAGTTGGATGTTCTGTGAATACCCTACCATCCTCATACTCAAATGGCATTTAATGTATCAATGAAATATAGTGCTTTAAGATCCAGATATGCACTGTTGGTTACTTAGTAATTACTTCTAAATTCATACAGAATGTGTGTGTCTTTACTTACTGTCTGATTATGATTTACAGCTACTTGGGCATTAAGCGGTCATGATTTGATTCCAGACAGGCTTCACACAAACTGTAATCTGTGTTGTATTTGTCCTGTCCCGAGGTGATCTAATTAATTTTGTTTGGTGTGTCTGTCTCCTGGCAGATGTGGATGAGTGCTCAGAAGGCAACGGCGGGTGCCAACAGATTTGTGTCAACATGATGGGCAGCTACGAGTGCCGCTGCAGAGAAGGATTCCTCCTGAGTGACAACCAGCATACCTGTATCCAACGGCCTAAAGGTTAATCTCTCTCTCTCACACTCACACACACACACACACACACACACACAAACACGCACGCTGATGATTTACGTAAATGTGTAAACACATGTTGTTTAGTGGTGGTGCCTTGGACTTGAGGTTTGGATGTTACTGTGTTTGTTGACAGCTTATCTAACATGCAAATGTTGGTTAAGCTGTTGAGGTTCAGGCGTGTTTGAATAATATGAGCAGTGTGGGAAAAAAAAGAAAAAAACCAAGAGAATAGGATCAGCCCTAACAGGCCTAAATGAAAGGGGAGCAAAGGTAAGTGTCTCCAGTCTGAGTGGGGAGAAAAAGAGGGGGATAAATCTTTTTTTCTTTCCTCTCTCTCAAATTGAACCAATCTAGTGCTTGGCAGCATTTTAAGGTATTGGTGGCATGAGAGTGGCCTGCAGGGGACTGCGAGCAGAGAAAACAATTAAAGGTGTAGCCCGGGGCAGACACACCTCTTGTTTATAGAGCATTCCTGTGGGATAGAGACGTGACAGGAGAAGATACAGAGGCAACCTGCTCTGAGGCTTACTGATCAGACACAGGAGCACTGTAGACATACATGCTTTAAAGATAACGTCATACCTGGATTTAAAGTAAACTGTCAGGAGAATATCTCTGTTATGCATATTGTCGTGTTGCAGGAACAACAGCACAGTGGTTGTAGAGTGTTACAGACTGGCTTTAATTTGTAAAATGTACTCAAAACTTTATATTTTAAGTAATAAAAAAGACAAGTTTTAGGTTTGCAAGATTTTTTTCACTGAAAACTGCAGTTTTTAAATTTAGAACTTCCGTCTATGTATGTATCACAAGTGTGGGAAGATAGAAGCTTCTTTGATCTTTTGTAATGTACATCATTTTCACAACACCAGTTGAATTGCATTGTGTTGGTTTTTGTAGTTGCATCCGGATTCTTGTAAAATGTTCTAGTTTCAGCCTTTCCATTGTTTTTACCAAAGACATTTTTACCTTCAGTTATGACATTTAAATTCTTTAAAAAAATGATGAGACAACAGCATAATTTACAGTTTTCAAATGAGTATGAAAACCTTTTCTTGTCATATTTATGGAAACATTTGTCATTTGTCAGGCCTGGTTGTGTGTATCCAAGACAACGATAGACTGATAACAGAGAGCTGCCGTTGCTGTGAGAGGCGGTCCTATAAATGATGAAACCATACCTGGCAACATTTAACTTTCAATTTACAGGAAGTTGTTTAGTATGCTGAGGCTGAGTGGCAGTCTGATAGTATTTAGATTTTTTTCAGTGAAAATGCCGTCCTGCCCTGACATTCTGACAGCAGCTTAGGTTTTGTAGCTAACAAAATCTGTCTGCCTGTGCAACACACACTCCTTGAATCAGGTCGTGGGTTGCCATGTTTAGGTTAGAAATTGGTTTAAAACGGTTTATTGTGGCAAATTGGGTGACACCAGACAAATATTGCTAAACTAACGGATTGTGTATGGTGATAATTCATAATAGTTTAAGGGCCACAGCAATTAGCAAAGAAACATCCTTGGAGCTCACAAAGAAGTGACCTTGAAATATGAGGGGAGAAACCTGAGAAAAACAGTGTTTACACTGAGTTTGTGATAAAAGACAGAGTTCTTTTTCCTCTCACTAGCCACATAGCACTCGCACTACATTTATTACCTGTTCAAAAAAGGTGGGGTATACAACATCTGGAAATCAAGCTAGCTACAGCATGAGACTCCTAAAGAAGCAACTCCGCTGACCCCACCCCTCCCTGTTTTTGCTCTGTAGCTCCGATCTGCCCTTCACCTGGCCTGCGTTTTAGTTAGTTTGTTGTCCCTCTCTTTTAGATGTTCGTCTTGATGCATCTTGTCTTACCTTTTTTGGGGGTTGCTTTGCCATAATTGCAATGTTTGCACTGGAAGAGCAGCCTCTCCTCCTGGGTTGTCCCCAGTTCTTTCGGACTTTCATTCGCTGAGGGAACGCGAACCTGCATCTCTTTGTAAAGCAGCCAATAGGAACACGCGCTCTCTGAAATGACCCATTATTGGCTGAAAAGTGTCTGTCACGGTCTTCATTTTCTAAAGCCAGAATACAGAGCCAAGGGGAGGTGCAGAAGTCTTGTGTTCTTTCAGAACACCTGAATTAACATAAGCCAATTAAACCAATGTTGCTTGAGTGGAACACTGCTGACTTTAAAAGCAGACACATTCTTCTGCTGGAGATTCAGATCATTTGGGATATTTGATTTGATTATAAATATCCTTTACGTTGTTCTCTATGCTGGTGCTGGTGTTGTGCTGTTGCTTTGCTTGTTGCTTGTTATATTGCCTCTGTTCTTTGTTCTGCAGATTTATTTGTGGCTCAGAAAGGCAACATTAGAGAAAATGAACAGCCGTTATCGCGATCATCAAACACATTTATTCTAAGAGTAATTATCCGGCGGTGTACTGTCCTCAGTGCTGCCAGTTCAAAGCTGGGACTGTGCTGTAGGTCTTTTGGTTCCAGGGGTTTTCATCGCTGCTCAGTCAGAAAGCCCTGACAGCGTGTACAGCAGGATCCGAATGTATCTTCATCTCTGCCCTCCTCGTCCCTCCTCTCTCCCTTTTGTAAGATAACTGTTCATGCTGGGAGTCATTAGACGATGATGTTCCTAAGTCCACTGGAGGGTGAACCAAGGATTTTGGAAGTCTGGTTTATGAGATCAGTCTGGCCTAGTGAACTGTCAATGTTTACATTTCATAAACGCAGTGTTATTTGAGTGGAGTGAAAAGCTGGATCATGTGTTTCAAAGCAGATTCAGCGCTGACTGTGAGCTCTGGTCCGTCTCTCACTTATTTTCTCCTCTATATTTCTTGATAAATGTGATCATTTCTGATAATCTTTCAATTTTAATATTAATTTTGCCTGTTGCACCCAAATGAGTTGAATTTGAATCAAGAGATCAAAACTGCAATAAATCTCCAAACTTCCCACCCATCTGATAGCTGCACTGTCATGTTTCATTATTTCTGAAAGACAGACAGAACAACTGCTCATCTGCTTATTATTACTGCTCTTATTACAACAGTGTGTGTCTAAAAGAAAATGGAACCAGTGTGCAAGTGGCTCGTCAAGTTATTGGACAATAACCCTGCAGAATTGTTTCAAATATCACTTTCCTTACTAACTGAAAAATTATCCACAAGTGGCTCATGGAAAAAAAATCATTCAGAAAATTAAAACTGATCTAATCTCCCAGCCGAGTCGGTTCGATTGCAACCCTCCATCCATTCTGCCGAGGCTCCTCTTAAAGAGCAAAGCCTGGGGTGCAGTTTGCTCATGAGCTTTATTGTTGTCATTAAAAAGACATCAGCTTTCCATTTCTTTCGTTAATGGGTCAGGTGTTCCCTGTGCAACTTGGGCGAGTCTTTCTGGGGACAGTGGAGAGTTGGTCACTGCAGTGTTTGGAGCTAACAGTCTTTTTCCCATGCTGGTAGAAAGCCCTTGTTAGCAGTGAGCCTGTGCCAATTAGGCAGCAGGGGTCTGTCAGCCTCTCAGCTAATGACAAGGCTGCTGCTGGCCTGTCTCTTATTAGACCTGCCCCTGCCCCCCTGAACAGGAATAACTCCGGCCAAATGAAGGCTCCATCGTCTAGCTGGACAAAATGTAACAGTTCATTTATTCTCCCCAAACATTTCTCCCAGTCAAGAAATAAAGCCTTTGAAAGGCCAGCCAAGGTGCTTAGTGGTTGATAGGAATGCCATTTAGGTCAAGAAGGGTTCCACTGCTTTGCCTTTGATTTATCGTCTCTTTTATATAGGAGCATAGCAGGGATGTGCTATACTGTATATATGCATGAGACAGGATCCAGCACATTACAATTCTGGAATTTCAGGCTCAGTCAACCACACATCCATAATTTTAGTCCTGTACATTTCTGAATATCCGGTAAGGCAATTACCTTAAGTGCGCACTGATGGGCTGTTTTGGAAGTCACGTATAATAACTTTTGTGTTCAGTCCTATTGTCTTCAGCTCACAGCACACGAAATGAGATTACATGATGAAGCTGATTCATCGCCTCAGCAGGATTTGTTGTGAGACGGCACAGCTGAACAAGATGAGCCAGAGCAAGAGAAAGGAGAGATCTGACTTTTAATAAGAAGTTGAGTCCTCCAGAACAAGCTTCTTGTCACTCTGCCAATCAATATGTCAGAGCAAATGTGGCTGACATTGCGTGGAAAGATGTGGAAAGCAGCGAGGAGCCTGAAAGTTCACACCAACCTGATGATTACATTACAGCTCATTGCAGAAAAAACTTCGATCATATGAGCCCACAGGCTTTATTGTCTCCTTTCACTGCTGGAAAGAATCTGGTTTTAGAATCCTGAAAAGCGCAAAAACACAAACGGATGAGCATATGAACAACACGTGAGGTTTGATGTCAGAAGACTAATATTGTGCTAAATATATGTTGCTTTACTTAATTGAAATTGACAGAAAACATAATTTTAGGCCATTAAAGAAAATATGCTTCATGCAAAGCAACGTTTGCCATATTAGAAAAAAGTAATATATTCATCTTCAAAAAAATCGTCCCAGTTGCTTTTTATTAGTCACCTGACTGTGGATGTAAGCATCCCTCCTTTTCTCGACAGTAGGCCTTGTCTTTCCAGGAAATGTTTACTTTGTGAATGAGAAGCTCTTCCTGTGTTTACAGCTTTCATTAGCTTCCCAAAGGGGTTGTTACCCCTTGTTCATCCACTGTCTCCTCCAACTCTGTCCCTCTCTTTATTTCTCTCTTTCCCTGTTAAATTCAAGTAAGAGCACAATGGCCATGATGGACATAATCACACCCACACTCATACACACGTGCACACACATGCGTATATGCATGCACACAAGCGTACAGCTGAGTAATTTTCAATTTAATCCTGCTGAAGGCACATTCAGACATGTTCTGTTATGACATTCAGATGCAGAGCGTGGAGTGTTGACTTCAGGATATGTGTTTCTGTGCTGGCCAGACCCGCCGCGGTGTGAGGAATTTTCCAATAAATGTGATCAAATCCATAATAAATGGACACATCATATTCCCAGTTAGTTGTGCTCTCCAGCCATGACATTCTTTCTGTATGAAATCAGGCACAGAGTTGTTGAACTCTG
Organism: Naso thynnoides; assembly: GCA_029783665.1. Classification (NCBI taxonomy): domain Eukaryota; kingdom Metazoa; phylum Chordata; class Actinopteri; order Acanthuriformes; family Acanthuridae; genus Naso; species Naso thynnoides. The sequence continues at coordinate 21,454,317 of JAQLOL010000002.1, read as the reverse complement.
TTTTATTGTTATTTTTTCGGAAATGGGTAAACTAAACTACTTTTTTGCAGTGTAAAATCCATTTAGAAATCTGTTGTGCATTTTAATTACATGATGTCATGCACTGCTAAAGGGCTAGTTTTCCCCAATCCAATAATGTAATGTTTAAAACTGTGAAGACAAATATATGGTTATTTGTATTTGTGAAAGTACATGTGAAGGGTTTTCATGCAGCAGAGAAGCACTGCTGTGCACGGGGTATCTTGTATGTACGTTCATGTCTTCTGTTGTTGCGTAGCAGCCGACATGGTTCTTACATGTTCCCCCTGTTGGTTCTCAGCAGGCCTGTCAGCCTGTCTGTGCATTGGCCACAGAACTGTTTTTACAAGTGCAGACGTCGCTGCTCCATTGCTCTGCAGCCCAACCATATAACCAGGCTCTTTTCTTATTCTAGGGAAGTGGAGCGAAAGGAACGCCTCGTGCTCCCATTGCTACCTATTAATTCTCTCCTGTAAGTCCAGCACCAGAGACGAAGGCAATCGGGACACTTTTTCGTCCCTCCTGTATTTTTCTGTCTATCCCTCTTCTGTTCTCCTCTCTTTCTCCCTCAATCTCTCTCGTACATTATCCTTCATCTTCCATCTTTGTTCAGACTGTGCTTCCTCCGCCTTCACCCCCACCCTTGAACAAATATACATCAGTGGCTTGGGCTTTAGCAAATGTTGGCTGCCTTGCCACTGAATTCTCCATACCTCATTTAAGTCGGGCATCCCGTTTGCTCGTGGGTTTGTTGAAGGCCATCTCTAAGCTGACTAGCCCAGCATGCTGCTGTGGACTGCATGAGTGCCAGTGGGGTTTTTCCACTAACACTTGGCTGTCATGGCTTTAACCAAAGGGCCAGACTGAGCTCTGCGGAGACAGATGCCTTCTTCAGCTGCCTCTCCCTTTGATTTCGGAAAGAATGCAGCTTTGTAATAACACACTGTACCTAGTATCTTTTGTATCTCTTTATTAAAAAAAGCTCTGCTGTGCTCTGCTGCTGCTGCTGTGTTGTCTGTTCAGTTGGGAGGATACCAGGCTCCTTTGGGACATTGCACAGTGAGGTGACCTTGATAGAATGAGGGGAGGAGTGAAGGGGAGAGTGGCACGTCCCCAGCAGGTGCTGCACAACTGTCTTTGACACAGATGGGCAGCAGCCGCACACAAATGCGCACGCAACATGCATGCATTATGCAAATATACCTGTGTGTCAGTGCATACACATGCATTAATGCATCTGTGCATACCTCCATGCACACACAGTTTCCACAATGTTCAAATATATCACTACCACTACACACTTTGCAGTAGAAATCCAAAAGATTCTCAAGAGCTTTTAATAAACATAATCTAATGTATTCTTGTCAGTTTTACCAGAAGTACTTTCTCCAGTACATCCCAACTTCAAGTCAATTAGGACTGATTGGAACGTTTTGCTTGGCTTGTTTTGGAGCATATGGTAACTGTATGTTGTTTGTCTCAATCTTAGGAGCACAATATAACAATAAAAGCTGTACATAAGCACCTTGGCAGTGACATGTATTCATCCAGAAAGCTCTCTGCTTAATTTTCCACTCTCCAGTTGTTTATGCTTTCAGTGGCTCCTCTTTGATAGAGGGAGTGAAACGAGCAGCCTCAACAAGGCCTTGGGGAGCTGGAGAAAATCAGTGCATGCACAACAGACCAAACAGTAGCACTTGGATGGCTTCTCTCTGCTCTCTATGAGCAAAGTCGGTGGGGAAGAGTTACTTCCTTGACCCTTGCTGGCTGCTCTGTTGCTCTGTCAGACCATCTGCGTTGCAGCTCAGCCCAACCCAATCCGGTTCAGCTCCATTTCCCATTCTCCTTTTCATGCGCTGACATTTTTATCCTCCTATTAAAACTTTTAAGGGCCCATTATCTAAGAGGAAGGAATGTTGCTTTAATAGTGTGGTGGCTCCATGCTTAGGCCCCTTCTTTTCAGTTTTTAACCGACCAATACTGGCTAGCTGCTTAATGTTCTCCAGCCAGCATCGAGCAAAGAGGGGACCGTCTCCCCTCTGAGACGTATGACAGCAGCTCAGCATGGACTGTGAGCCCTCTTTTCACTTCCCCTTAGCACTTAAAGCAGACCATAAACCCTTGGCATGCCTTCCACTACTTCAGCCCCATTGTTTCAGTCTCTTCACTACATGGTTCTCAGGTTTAAAAGACCTTGCAGCACTGTGGTGAAGAACTTGTGGCCTCCTTGGATCTTTTGTTCGTGGATCACAGGAGTCGGCTTCTTTGCTGGAGCGCCCATGTTAACTTTTCTTCTTTTGCACAGTTCCTTATGTCATGTTAAACTCAAAACCTGCTCTTGAAAATTTAACTGCTGTTTGTTTTCTTGGTAGGCAGGTTGTGGCTGAGAAGGAAAGTCATACAGAGCCTGAAGCTTCTTTGCAAAGCATGAGGTCCAGAAGAATCTTTTTTTCATGATGCAAATGTTTTCCATGTGTCAGAAAATATATTTTCCTTCGAATTTTTGCAAGGTGGTAGGAGCTGCTCTTATTCTGAGAGTTCTGAGAAATAGCTTGTTCATTCGTCGCTCACAAGCTATTGAGTTTAAATTGCTAGCCACTGGCCTAGATAGTGATTTGAGCTCCAATCAATCTCCCCTCACAGCTGTCCATTTGGACTTACTTGCCCACAGGAGTTGCTATCATCAGTAAATCCTTATGTACCTTCACTTTTCTGTTGTTGTCCTGACCCGCTGGTTTTCAGAAAAGTAGCGATGTGATGTGACCTGCACTTAATGCAATGTCCTGAAGGCCCTGCAGCTGATCTCACATATTAAGTTGAAGTTCCACTGACTCAATGACGGGTGCACAAACTGATTCTTCTTCAAGAGTTTGAAAGATAATTTACTATGGTCACTTTATCCCTCAGGATGATGCTGTTTCATCTTCAGGTAATGAAAAAAGGTAAGCAGTGGATATTTAGCATGCTAAACAAGACCATAACTGTTCATAAGCATAATGATTACTACTGAAACAAGTCTAAAACTTATCTGCCCTCATACCGCTTTCCTGCACTGATTTGTAATCAACTTCTTCTTTTAGCTCAGGTGAAAAAAAAACAAAAAACAAAAAATTTCTTGGAAAAATTGGTACCACTCTCATGAGTGTACAGTAAATATGACGCTATAGCAGGGACACTTTATCTTACAACTTAGCTTAGAATTGGAATCAGTTAAAAACCAGTAACGAAAATCCAACTACCTGCAACTTTAAAGCTCACTAATTAAAATATTAGATCTTTGGCTGGAGAGATTTGCATTAACAAGCAAAACTTTCGTGCTAGGTAAGTTAACATGATGATGGTTGTAGCTTCCTATTTAGCATACAAGTTGTGTCAATCTTCTGATCTAACCTCAAAGGAGAAGTCCGTCTTTTGCACGTTAAACCTTATAATAATGATTATTCCAATCATATACAATGTTCTGCATCACTCTTATGTTGAACAGTGCAGTGCTGAGAGCTGAAGCTCATTGCTGATGCCACAGCTAGC
>JAQLOL010000002.1:21439568-21450671 GCA_029783665.1 Naso thynnoides | reverse complement strand
CAATGGATTCAAAGAGGCATTTCAGAATTCTTCAAAAAACACAATAAAGGCTCATTTTCAAAGATGACAAACTCACTGAGTGGTCAGTCGTGTCCGCTGATGTTCTGATACAGTCTCAGTTGAATAGTATGTTTTGCAACAAGGTTTACTTATGGAACTATTTTCAGCCAGCCACCTCAGAGCCATTTGTAAACTTGTGTGTGATTTTTTTGTTAAATGATACTCATTACCGTCAATGTCAGTTTGAACTCTTCTATATCCATTTTGCTAAGGGCATTAAGTTAGGCTAACGGTATTTGTGAATAACACCATTAGTGATCAACACAAAACTACAAACTTTCTGAAACAATCCAACTTTTACTTTCCACCGGTAGAGGGATATCTACATCTCTAGGCAATGGACTTTTTTTTTTAAATTCTCTACAAAGCATACCATATGTCATTGTTTGTTTTTTTTCCATCAGAATATCAGTGGACACTACTGACCACTCAGTGGGTTTGTTGTCTTTGAAAAAAAGCATTAATTTTTATTTTTTATTTTTATTTTATTTATTTTTATTTCTTTTTTGAAGAATTCAGGAAATGCTCCTTTGAATCCATTGTGGAAGCTAGCGGTGGCATCAGCAATGAGCTCCAGCTCACAGCATTACAGCATTCATTATAAAAGTGGTGTAGAGCATTGCATATGAACGGAAAAATCTCTGTTATAATGCTTAATGTGCAAAAAAGCCCAAACTTTTCCTTCAAGCAACAAACCAGTCAAGCATTTTTCCCAAATTATTGAACTACTTCTTTTTCGCAGTGGGTTACATTTTGTCAACTTGTGCTAGGATGAAAAAGGATTTACTGGCTTCTTGTAATGGATTGACTTGTACTGAAAGAATAAAATTGTGGTTCCTTTGTGGAGGAAACGCTCTTCCTTGTTTACTTGGCTAATTGCATTGTTTTCCTTGTTTACCACATATGCAGTAGTTTTAATAATGCTGTATGTGTTGAGCTTTGTAGAAACCCATATCCATTCCAGTTTGAAATGACTCTCAATTCCAAAACTTTGGAATCTGTTTCCTGCTCAGCTCACTGCCTCTAGTGGTCTGTGATAAAGTCCCTTCATAAAGAACGATATTTTATGGGTCAGCAGATTGTTCTAGTGGATCATGGCACATATGATCTAGTGTTACATTTTATTTCCCTTCCTTCACTTTCCCTTCCACCTCCTTTATGAAAGGATGTTTTTCTTTCTGCTTCCCAATATTTAGTAATGATAAAAACTGGAGGCTTTTGGCAGCCAGCTAGAGGGTAGATGATAGGTTGGCCTGGCTTGGAGAAAAGGTCCATTGTGTCAACACCTTGGCTTTTATTGGTCCTCCGAGAGCTGAAGGCCTGAGTTCTGGCCCCAGCCCGACATCTTACTGATGGATGGGTCTGTAGCATTCGGGTAGAGGGGCTGCATAAAAATAAAGAGGGAGTGAAGTGAGTTTTGGGATGCAAAATACAACCGTAGTAAGTAATCTATAGACCTCTGGGGTTGCTTAGTTGGAAATTCAATCCTCTGTTAAGTTCATAGATGTCTGTTTCTCTCTCTGGCTTCAGATAGACAAAAAGCCAAGGAAGGGGACCACTGAATTCCACATCCTACTTAAATATCCACATGACTCGCTGTGAAATATGCAGCACTTTACAGCTGCTGCTCTGTTGATGCTCATTCATGGTCACTTCACTCAGTCCAGTCGAGCCTTTTTTCCTTTCGCCTTCAGAGCTGAAGCGCTGGCCCTGTGTTTGTTCAGTGCTGAGTCTTTGGGAGGGCTGTCGCTGCATTTAGTGTCTGATAGCTCACCCTGTCTGCAAGAACGATGAGAGCTCAGGCAGGAAAGTCTGAGAAGATTGTATGACCTTGTGACACTTGTTGACAGACTTAAAGTCACGGAAAGTATTTAACCAGGAGGTCAGGATTGTCTGTCACACTCGCATCGTCAGCGACTTGGAGTTAAGACAGACTCAAAATAGATTTCAGCCGCGGGTGGAAATATAAAAAGGCAGGTTGAGTTCTTGGCAAAATTTGTGGAAAACAAGGGACAAAGTTAAAGGAGGTTGTGAAGGCAAAAATTAAAGTGCATGAATAAGTAATTAAGACTACATTTTCATTAAAAACAACCACATTTCTGTCAGGCCGAGATTGTTACTTGCTTGTAGCCCACGAGGTGGAAACGTAGAAGCTTTATGACAGCTCATGGTTGTCAAGACTGACACACTACATTTGGACTTTAGAGGAAGAGTGCACAAGGTTATATGAGGTTTACAAGGTGTTGACACTTCCGCACACATATGCAAGTGCTTAAATTTATAGCAAAAAAGTTGACTAATTAAGAAAGTTAGACCTCCAAACACCCTTCATCGCGACAGCAGATTTAATGAGACAATAATGGAGATGTCTTCTTGCTCACTGCCTCCCTGTTCACCAGAAGAAAAGGAAAGGGAGAGGGATCTGTTTTGTTTTTAATGAGCCTGAGAGCTGGGGTTTGTCACTGCATCTGTAGTGGTGGCAGGGTTTCTCAGCGAATAAGTCAAATATCAGTCGTCTCCTGCATAGGCAGCAGTATTCTTACAGTGCAGAGCCAAGCAGAGAGAGCACCACATTCATTTGTGTAATAATTCATGACATGAGGGCCTAAAGTCATGGGAAAGCAAAGGCGTCTGTTGTACCTCTTCATCAAGCATTTATACATCAGGAAGAATTTATACATCTTTGTGTGCCAGGTTTAGTAAAGCTTTGAACCATGAAAGGTCCTTTTTTCAATGATATCTTGCTTTTGTGTTTTTAGAAGTTTACTCAAGTGCTTCAACCTTGATGATTCATAAAAATGTGAATTTTATCTGTTTATCTGTTAATATTGCAGTGTTCAATTGCATTTACGAAGCTTGTAGTCAGTGATCAGGCACAGCAAGCAGGACAAAAGTATTTCATTACTTTCCCTTAGTTCTTTCATTCTGAAAAACACACAAAATATTACATTATGTTTCCATTTAGCTTACAAGGAGTCAGAGTTTAGGTTGTCTTGGTCAGGAGATTTGAATCTGTCCACTCCACCAAGTTCAGGTGACTGGTTCTTTAAAGTCTGCCACCTTGGAACAGTTGTTTCTCATCTGAGAAAGCAAATGATGAGCGCTGCAGGGGAATAATATTTAGCCAAACATTGTCATAGGCAGGACTAGCGCCATTGTCATGCTGTTTTCAGTTAGTTTCAAGGATGGCACAGGCATGACCCGCCCTACATTGCCTACTCTGCAGAGTCATGCCTCCACCATCCAAAGAAAAAAAAAATTGCTTATAAGAGAACCAAAGAGAGAACTGTCAAACTAGTCAGTGCTGATAAAACATGGATGAAAAATCTGTTACTAGTATTTACAATGAGAATTGTAATTGCTGATTTCTTTCCTCGTATGTTTTCAGAAACATATTCTAGGTTCTTTTATTGTGAAATATGAGAAAGTTTGTGACCTGACCACCATTTTGGACATTAATGAACAAAGACCAAGCACTACTGAACTCACAGTACAAAACCCACCGGCTAGAGCTTTCACTGGACATGTGTCCAGATGTCCAGATGTATTGGTCTATAGTGATTGGTTAAGAAAACTGAAGTCCCTCCTCTACAGAGGATTGAGGGACATGGCCACACCAAAAACTAAAAGAAATATTCTTGATCAAAACAGCAATCCACAACATAATAGGGATTAAATTCAATACATCAAAAAAGGATGAGATTGATGTTTGTCATCATTAGAATTGCTTAAATTTTCATCACCTCCCCTGGCATTCACCCCTCCGTGTACCCTGTTTTCTCTGCCCATGCTGTATTTTCACCTTTTTAACGTCTAATTTTTTTGCATCCAAGCCTTCTTTAAATCGAGTCTCTGCACTGAGAATTTAACCAAGGAGTTCATTTTATTCACCGTGTTCCTCCTTTCTTTTCTTTATGGGGGATTACCTCAATTAAAATTACAGGTCTGCAGGATCAGCGCCTGCTGGGAGTTTTATCCTTTCTGTTGGCAGCCTCCTTTTTATAGCTTGAGTAGATCGAGCGTGTTCCAACAAGCAACATGTGCTTGAATCTTTGCAAAAGGGTACTGGGCATGTCAGTCACCAGCAGTAGGCATATACAGTGTATGACTAAGGGTCATATGCGTGTCAAACATTAGAATGTTTTTACTCCTCTCATTAGCTCTATGATATCTATTTAAAACCTGAATGAAAACACACGTGTGTAATCTGTGTAGCAGTTAGGAGATAAAGTGTCTCTCCTGGTCTGGCTGTTTCCTTCGCAGTGCAAGCAGACAGCGCAAAGGAGGGACCCACCTGCATGGACAAGAATCACGGCTGTGCGCACATCTGCAGGGAATCACAGAAGGGTGGCATCTCCTGCGAGTGTCGACCTGGATTCCAGCTCACCCGTAACATGAAGGACTGCAAATGTAAGTCACGTCAACCTCAGGCAAAGCTCCCCTCATGTGAAAGACACACACACACAGGGAGACACACCAGAAGGAGGATTTATAGGCTCCTCATGAAAAGGTGATTGGGGTTGGAAACCTGCTGATGATGGATAATTGCACTCATTCCACAAATGCCTTCCAACAGAATTGAGGGAGGCTACTGACATTTACATTGCATTACCAAGCTGTGACTAATCTTCTGAGTAGTCCTCATAAAGAAAAACATGTTTATCAAATTCAGAGTGATCATTTACACAACCAGGGCAAGTGTGGAGGTTACTCGAAGGGGACCGCTCTGATGGACAGCGCACACTTCCTGTTGCTGTGCAACGGAGATCATCCTGTCAGAGCTGGGGCCAGGGCTGATGGGGGATTTGTCTGTGTTTGGATAAGGATTGGAGAAGTGTTATTCTATAGTATTTCTGTGACAGCCGGGGAAAAGGGCAAAAGGCGCTGGGATGGTAGGGTGCAGACAGGATGGCGGTGGAAGCCTCAGCTCACTCGTGCTCTTTTTCACTCTGTCATCACAGGTGTGTTAAAAGTGCCAAGGTTAATGCTCCCTTCGCCAGCAGGCACATTAATGTATTTGCACTTAAAGACACACACATTAACACACATACATAGGGTTGGGGTTGGGGTCATCATTTGTGTGTAACCGACGAGAGTCTTTTACTGTTGATGTAAGTGTCATAAATTTAAAGAATGTGTTTACTTACACAAGTTTTCCCCTTTAGAATTAATTAAATGCATTCAAGTAAAGACTTTGTCGTTACCTTGTAGACTGACGCTCTTATCCAGACTGACTTACAATGAGTGAGTAAGTTCAGCCTCTTGCTCAAGGACAGTTTAAAAATGTGAACTCTCAGTTCTTCCACAACTCAAATGTAATTTTTCACTTACAAGGATAAAAACATTTAGCTTGGGGAGTAATGAATGAATAACATGAGAGTGATTAATTTTATTAAGGATTCATCGGTTGAGGGCGGAATATGTAAATCAGTGTCTGCCCTTCTTCACATGATGGTGCACAGATTTTCACCACGTAAAACTTTTAATAAGGAACAAGAACTTTGAAAGTGTCCAAAAATCCCTGAGGTTTGCGTGCATCTACAGTAGAGTGAAGTAGGTTCAGTAACATTGTGCAGAAGCTGGGAAGCGTTTTTTACTTTAGTGCAGTTAACAGTTTCAATAGATTGCGCTGGAGCTTGCATCTAAAAACATCATGTGATTAATTATGCTGAAAGCTTCAAACGCCACCGTGCTTCTTTCAGTTTAACAGTTTTAAAAGTTTTCCAGCTAAACTTCATGGTGGGCACATTAGTGAGATAAGGAGAGAGGAAAATATTTGGGATTATCAGCCAGTTGCACTTGGACTAAAACACACCATCCTTGATGCTTAAACTTTTTTGTACAACATTGCACAATAAAATCTGTATTAAAGGACCATACCAGTCTATTTCTGACTTCTCACCATTTAAACAGAGATCGCCCCATCTTCTACAAATGTTCTCGTTAAAATCTGACCATGTGTATAATTTAGTAAATCTCAGACTGCATTTTCAAACCCCATTCACTGCCATTCACGTTGTAACAGGGTATAGAAGCTCTATAGGACACGTGAAAGTTGCTAGCCATAGGTAATTTGCCCTTCTGAAGAGAACTTCTACATTTATTTGGTCAAAAGTCGCTAAACAAGAGGGAGAGGGTAGCCGGGAGCCATTGAGACAAAAGTTATTATGCCTGGAAAAATAGTTCCTCACAGGAGCTGCCTTCCTAGCACTGAAATTAGCCTGAAGAAGGATTATGATACAGACATTATTTTTAACTAACATTGTCACATATTTTCAGGTACTTTCTGTAATGTTTATTGAATATAGACAAAATGTAAACAACCACGATATCTCATAGATAAAGCTATTTTGGGAAAAATGGGTGGGGTTTATGTAACCTATGCGGACGATGTTGACAAAGGACAGTGACATGTAGTAACACTGAAATGGTCCTTTAATGGAGCACTTCTAAACAAAAGTATACTGATTTGATAACATGTAGACTTATCAGTGTGGTGTGATGGCGCTTCTGCCCTCTAAAAGGGATACTATAAATTTAACTGTGTCACTGTATTTGCTGACTTTGAAGCCCTGAAGCTCAAAATCTTCACACAAATAAAAAAAAGCCCCAAAGCCTCATAAAGCTTCATCCACTCGTCATTACTTTTCAGTACATATTTTCTATGAGTTTCAACTGCTGTTATACACTAGTTTGGAGTAACTCTGTATGAAGAAGCTTTACACACAGAATGTCTTCTTGAAGACTTTGTAAGAAGGACTGAACACAGATTGAATAGAGAGAAATAGTGCAATGTAGTGCTAGAAAAATAAAGTTATATCTCAATATTTTTAGGCTACATCTCGATACAAGATTTAGCCATTTTTAAATCTCCCCAGAATTACTTCATTAATGCTAAAACTGGGAAACAAAAAGGAAAATTTAAAAAAGTTGAGACCTAATTCCCTCTCTGATGTGTCAATATTGTAAAGCTGATTCTTAGTACTTTTAAAAAGTATTAACACAATTCCATATTTGATCAGTAATCATTAGTAATGTAGAAACAATGGCAAAGTGGGTAAAGGCAAGTATTAAAAGAAGTAGAACTGTCTGACAAGCTAAGACAATTACAGCACTTTACTATAATGCAGCCTTTAAAATCAGAAAAAAAAAATTCCATTTATTCAATATCATTATATGCAGTTATCCAATATGTAAGACAACACATGGTCACATATCTCAACATGATATAATATCTCACTAGCCCTTAGTGTGAAAAATATATACAAAACCCTATCCAAGTATGTGTCGCTGGCGTTTGTGTTGCTTGGTCAGTAGGACCGTCACATCGGTGTGCCGATGCTATCAGCTGATATCAGCCTATTGCAGATATATCAGTTATCGGCATTGATGGTCATTAATATATACCAATATTAAAACTTTTTGAAGGCAGTAAAAAATGCCTGGACTAGTGATTTAAAACGGTGTAATGCAGTTTGTCCAGCAGATGGTGCACAAACTGTTCAGTGCCGTGATGTTTGGAAAAAATTTGTTAGAAGAGTTTGGTATGGGCATCAGCCCCCAAAATCTCATATTGGTTGGGCCCAGTTGATTAGTCTACATAGTTTATAAGATGGAAGGGGTGAGAGCCAATAAGAAACAGAGTTGGGCAGGTCTTTGCTTAATTTGTTTGAGAAAGAATACCAAGGCAAAGAATCCAAAAATGGCATGGCACCTGTTTCATGTCATGACCCCTCTCTCTCACCTCACTCCTTGACTTCTCTCCACAGTTAATGTTCAAGTAAGAAGAATAAAATGTGTATCATCCTATATGTGCAGTTCATATTAACTGTGTGCTCTCTGATAGTGACGTGTAACTATGGTAATGGGGGTTGCCAGCACATCTGCGAGGAGACGGACCACGGCCCCAAGTGTTCGTGCCACATGAAGTTTGTCCTGCACAGCGATGGAAAGACTTGTGTAGGTGAGTCATCCCACCCCGATACAACTACTAAGGGCATGAAATAATGACTTTTGAATGAGAAAATGCAAAACTGCAAATGATTAACTCAGCTTCCCGTTTCCAACAGCAAAATTAATTACCGTTGGAAAGAAGGTTTGCAGTGATAAAATACGAGTTGAAATACAGGCTTTACAGTTACAGTAGCTGTACGCCTGAACCATTTCTCTTGATCTGTGACATACAAGGACAAAAGGCTACCACCCACTGTGCTTTCCCTTCTTCTCCTGCTGCTGCTCCAATAACTTCTCTGTCCCTGCATCTGCTTTTGACTCCTCTTCCTCCTCCTCTTCACTGGACAGTGTGCAACAGCTCTCTCTATTCCTCCCTGTCCCTCAGCCATGCAGTCAGATGCACACCTTCTGTTAGCTCTTGGGTCAATTCCTCTCTGTGTCTCATGGGGATTAACTCACACACCTGACCTAACCTTCCACTGGCATTTATCAGCGTTTGCCTCAGTTGACTTAAGTTGAGTAAAAATCATTCAGCTACTCAAGCATATTGAACCGTTCTGAAGGGCAGTTTCACATCAGATAGGACATGTAGGTGCAGTAGAGTCGAAGCGCAGGTCTTAATAAACACATACGGATTGCGCCAAGGACATTTCATTGACAATCATGGAGCATTAACAATAAAGTTGGTCAGGTGTAAATTTAAGAATGCCAATTAGTGCAGACAGGCCTTTATTTTATCTGCCTCTTTAACTCAAGTGTCATTAATAGTTTCTGTTGAGAGAACAAACCCATTTAAACCAAATTGGTCTGCACTTTGCAGTGTCAGTAACCTGTGTTTGGAATCTTCAGTGATTTGAAAAGGACATATTTTCATTGTCAGAGAGAGGAACAGAGTAATAGATTAAAAGCTACGCATGCAGAGCAGACTGGTGAGGTTGTTGCTTGGTTTCAGTGGCTGTTAAGTTTGAGAGCTTGGTTTGGGTAGTAGCTGATTAGCTCAGTGCTTCTGGATCCCCTTTATTACCGCAACTCTGATGAGAGCCAGACCCATGTCAAGGTCTGGTCAGCCAACCTGTCATTATTTCTGTACCCTGCTAGGCCAGGGGGACGCCACAAAGTTTACCACAGCCAAATTATATGTCTTAGCCTGTCTTGTTCCCAAGGCAGAGCAAATGCACATTTGGTGCGCCAGATTAGGAAGTAGTCAGCCAATTAAAATCTTTGATTTTCCCCCTCAGAGTCTGGGGTTACAGAGGTGGAGCGAGAGCTGCTCTGTGGTCGAGACAGGGGCGCTCCACCTCCCAGACACTCTATTAGTTAATAAAACCTCAATAAAACAAACAATCTGCCAAATGAACCACTGACGGTAGAGTGAGTGACAAGAACGTTGGAAGACCTTCAGTAAGGCACCACTTCTGTGCAGCAGGACCATAACTGTATTGGGTTTCCACCATAAGAAAATATTTAAAAGCACAGCATGATGAAACTTCGGATGAGCACTTTAAAAGCTGCGTAGGTGCACACTGATACTTCAAGTTGGTGTGCCAAGTTTAAATGCAATAACATAATAAATCTGACAAAAAAGTATATAGAAATATGTATTGTAATAACATTAGAGCCCGGCCAATATATTGGTCGGCTGATGTTATCACAGATATTTTGGTGTCGTATGTGTTTTTCCATATAAATCCAATATGAAAAATTACTGCAAAAATAATTTACTTTTTATTTTGTGTTTTATTGAAATAGTCAGCAATTCATGATAATGGACATTACTGATATTGTTCAGCTGTTTGTTTTATTTATTCTTTATTTAAAAAAGTCAGCAGTTGATTAAAAGTAGTGATGTTTAACAAGCTATTTTGTTCTATTTTATTCTTTCAACTTCATTTTTAAGAATACAGCTGACTGAGTACCTTTGCATAGTCATACCAGTGCAAAATTGTTCAACGGTTCACAAAAAAAAGGTCTGTTTTCATTTCAGCTCAAAAATACACTATCCTGGCCACCACATCGTTAATCTGTGAAGCTTTCCTCTTTAACATCGATATCGGTTGCAAAAATCTCATAATAATCAAGCTCTAAATAATATACATTAATGTACAGTGATAAATATTATACCTTGTTTGAAGATTGGACAGCTGCTTGAGGAGAGTAATTGCACTTAAACTCATTTCAAGGCTAAAAACAGCTTGTGTCCTGTGAAACCCAGAGCTCCTCTTCTCATCTAATGAGTTAAATTTCAAACAGTGTTAAATGTCACAAACAAGATATAAATGGCTTGCTGGGGTTGTTTTATTTTTACTCATTGTCTGCACAGCATGTACTGATAATTACTTCTCAGCCACTGCAATTAGAATTAGTTAGGGATGCATAATGTGGAGGGTATCCATAGGAACCACACAAAGCGAAACTACGCTCCCGTTTAGTCTTACTGTTGATAGAGACACGTTTAAAACTCGTTGAGTCTCTGCGTACTTTATCTAAAAAGAACATGGCACATGTTAATAAAAGAGCTTTTGATTTGTCAGTGGTTATGCCGTTCTTTCTGTGTGTTGTACCTTCTCTGTTCAGTCCATCTCACTGGGTCTTTCCATATGCTTTCTGGCCTTTTTTCATTCATTTTGTGGTGTCTCTCCTCACCCAGGCTTGGTCATGCATTTTGTATTAAAATGCCACATGCTGCTCTGTTTGGAAGTGTTGGTTCTTTATCCTTCCTATCTCAGCTCTGTTGATACTTTGCATACTGGTGGTGGGAATCTTAGTGTCAGCAGGACTTTTGTAGATGCACACGTGGATTCTCTCTCAGTCGTACACACAGGACACACACACACACACACACACACACACACACACATGCTGATAGAAAGATTTGTTCAATTGCCTACTCAAACTTTAAAGTCAGATTATTGACTGAAACAGTCCGAACAGCATCTGGTTTATTTGTGCATCAAATGTCTGCGTATCAAATAAGTTCAGATATCAGAGAGGAGCAGCCATCATGTGGAAGCATTCACTCTGTTAGCACAGCAAATCATAAACACTCACAAATAGCAGGCAGATGCAGACATGCTCAGGAGTTCAGTCATC
>JAQLOL010000002.1:21424253-21439552 GCA_029783665.1 Naso thynnoides | reverse complement strand
CACACACACACACACACACACACACACACAGAGAGAGAGAGAGAGAGAGAGAGAGAGAGAGAGAGAGAGAGAGAGAGGTGCATTTATAATTCAAACAGAAAGCTAAACAAACAACCACACAAACATACAGTTCATATCCAGCATGCATGCATCACATGCATGTAAACACATGCAGTCAACATGCATATGCCCATAACATAAACACACTGTGTGCTCATTTCGGGTGGTCTGTGCATTCATGTTGGTGTATTCAGTTGTATCTCACTGCTCTGTCCTCTAACGGCTGAAAATCGTCTCAGGATGCTGCATGTTGGGACGGGACTTATTAGTGGAACAGATGTAAACTGTGCATGCTTTGTGGTGTTGAGCTCTTACTGTCAGAGTTGAGCATCTGCTTTCTCAAAAAGCTCCAGCCCTGTGAATGTCAGGATGACAAATTCGTAGAATACATGCTTTAACTACAGAGTCCAGAGGCGAAATTATTCGGAAATATAACTAAAATAGTGCAGGGATAAACACAGTAGTTTTTCCCGCAATTTTAAAAGGACCCTCAAAGGCCTTTTCACCTTTTTCTATTTAGTCGATGTGCTTAGAGGCCCAATCAGTCACCCCTGCTGTATCGTGGGTGAGTGTACATGGTCTGCATATTAATTGTGTGCCCTGTAGTTAAATGTAAAGCTACATATACACTCAGAGGACTGAAGAAATGGGATTCCTTTTATTAGCCTGTGGGATTTATTGAATTGAAAGCCAATCAATTAAAAGATAAGAAAAATGAATCAAAGGTAAAAACAATAGCCTAATGCTTCCTGAAATTGTTTTTAGGTGCAGCACATAAATTGTACAGCTGGGGCCCTTACAGTGGTTAGAGACTTGACATAGCAGCATAACAACATTAATTCTGAAATTATCTGACCATAAAATACACCATAAAACTCAGACATGAATCTGGCTGTCCCTCTCTTCCAGCTTGCAGCACTAACCACCACTCGCTCTGTCTGTCAAGGCTTGCAGTGCTCATACTAACCAGCGAAAGCCTCATGTCACACACACACCAACAAATAGGCACTTTGTCTGCGCTGTGTGGAGTGTGTATTTGCATGACTGCATGTTGCAAGGTAACACTTTTGCCTTGAGATGTCACCCTTTTCATTTTAGATGAAGACCTGTCATTGTCAGTTTGTTGTTAGGATTTGGGAAAATTAATCCCTGCTGTTTGCTCAGTTGTTGCCAGTAAGAGGCTGACTTTTCTTTTGCCACCACATGATGTCATTCCTTCTTGTCATTATCGCCTCCTGCAGGCATCAGTGGACATCATAATTTATTTAATTCAGGAGAGATTAGGGATGCCACACCACAGTCAGCCCACGGTTCAATACGAACTTCGGTTCTTGGGTCACGATTTCGGTTCGGGTATGGTACGCGTTTTGTGCGTAAGTAGAAAAAAAGCTATGTATTTTTTCCTGAATTATTTCTTCATTTGCCCATTAACTGAAAAAAAAATCCATTCAGACACACTCTTAAGTATTGTAAAATGTAAAATAAATCATTGTGTCTATTGTAAGACTGTAGTCCGTCTATATTTCATTTTTTGGTGCTCTTTACCTTTTATGGGACTCCACTGATCTGAAATCCATTTATTTATTTATTTTTAAAATTTTCATAGATGAGGCATAGTGCTTGAGTAATTCTGATTGCATTTCAGAATGTTTCTCGATAAACCCAAAAGTATCTCATCGGAAACGCATCTAAAATGTCAATAAATTAAACCCAATTGCTGACGTTAAACAATTCTACGTGAAGTTTTAAAAGAATGGTTGAGTATCAGATCTCCTCTTGCTGCACTACTGTCTGTAACGTAGCTGCTAGAGGAGGGGCTGGTCGTTAGCAGCAGCGCTACACAAGAGTTTCTAAGATTGTAAATTTGTGGAAAGCTAAGCTTAACGGTTAAACGGCCTACAGACAGCTTTGTTTTCAGCTTGTTTGTAACAATGAACAGTTAGCTGCTGGGCTCGCGTGCTGTGCTTGAAACTGTCAAGAAACTGATAAGCAGCGATCGTCTCCTCTCAAAAATAAACAGACTGGTTGGTAAAACACAATAGCTATATTTCACATTAGAAATCAGCGTTTTTCCAACAGACAGTGCATCAGGAGTGAAAAAGAAACAGACCGGCGCTCAAAAGAAAACCTGCTTCCTCAAACTCTGCTCCTAATCTCCACTTGTTGTGTGAAACGAGTGCCTGCACTACAGGCTGCTCTGAAGCTCCGACAGAGCCGGTTCAGGGAGTAATACATTGAAAGTAGTTACATAAATCTTTATGCAAAACCGAAATACCGCAATTTCAAAGTGCGCATTGAACCGTGGATGGCGCGCTGTATGGTTCAATATTATATTGAGAATTGTGGCATCCCTAGGAGAGATGATTCCCTCATCCATGCTATCCACCTTATTCCTAGCCTTGTGAATTATGGGCACAACTTTGTTATGCTATTCCTTTAACTAAAGCACTCACTGTTTTGGGAGTTAGCTGTGTGTTGCAAGTGTCTTCTTTTTGTTCCAGCTTTATGTGAAATAAATAATGTGGGAACACAACCTGGCACGTTAGCTTAGCATTTGCTAAAATGTGACACAGTTCAAAAGCATATTGTGATGTAAAGCAATCAAACTAAACTTAATTTGTAGTTAGGGCAAGAGTGTGAGGAACATAGAGATGTAACAGTATGATAATTAAACATCACTTTTATCATGGCCAATATAAACATAGCCAGCACAGAATTCATATGAGCATTTACATTCTGGTCGGCTCCACTACACCATGATGTGTAAATTTAATGTTTTTACGAGAAGGTTACACTGAAAGCTAAAGGTTACATTATTGACTCGCTATTGGTGAGTTGAACAGACAAACCACAGCAATTTCCCCAATTATGAAGTTCCCACATCAAGCATTAAGCTAAAAATTACGGTAACTTACACTGCACTCGCTATAAAGTCGTTGGTGGTGGTCACCAAGATGGCTGAGCAGACTTGGCGTGTTGCCACGATTAGCAGCAACTTTCCTCCTGCACTTCCTGCAGACAGGGTATCCATCTTCAATTAACTTCCTCTCAGCACTCTTGAAAGCCAAAATATGCCCACACCTCTGACTTTGTCTTCTTGGGTGGCTGAAAAATATCTTGAGCAGGGCTATGACTGCCCTCCACCATGTTTTCACTGTTACACATAGCAAACCCATGTTGCTGCTGTGCTTGCGTGCCTGTCTCTGGAACAACTTCGCCAACTTTGTGATGCTGGACAGTTTTTACCATGAACTTGAAACCACAGTAATCAACAACGATTTTAATGATAATTTAAAATTCATATAGTAATATGAATCGTCTGGAATTTTACCGTTGTTAATTGTGAAGCAGGTTACATCTGTATTGGAACATAAACCCCAAATGAAAAGAGATTGTTCCAGTCAAAACTGATACAATTTCCATCATTTAACACGAGACAAATCCAACTGAACAGACTTGTCTGCTACTGATATCTGCTTTTAAATATACACGGTTATGTTCCACCTCATTTAATAAAGATGCATCCAGCTTAATTACTATAACAGTACCAAAAGGCCTTAGTGCTTTTCAGATTACTCATCAATTCATTGTCAGCAGGAAAAAATCAATAAAACAGTTAAATATGCTTTTGTACATTATCCAAGCCCCCTTATTTCGATCAGCCTTCCAGCTCCTTGATAGTAGAGGTTCAGAAGTCTGATCGCATCTCCCTGTTTTCAGTGTTACAGGCTGTGTTCCCACATCACTTGTTTGCTAAAACTCTTTAAGAAAAGCGAAGATGCCTGAAAGTCCACAATTCACACAAGTTTCTCCTGGAGTTGCAGGATTAAGGTGGATACAGCAATAGATTAGTTCTTGTCACATGCTCATGATTTACACAGCAATGCTGCGTGGTTCAAGTGTACAGAGAACTAAAGTGGTGTTTTTGCAATGTGTGCGTGTGTGTGTGCGTGTGCATGCAGGAGAGAGGAGTGTCCAGTCCCAGGCAGCCCCTCAGCTGTTCCCCAATGGTAAATATGTGTTCCTCTGACTCCTCTCTCTGGGGGTCTTTGGGTGTGGGGAGTAGAGGCAGCTAACCTAGCAGGCACTGATCAGGCACTTCCCCTCCCCACAGGGGCATCATCCCTCTGACCCTTGACCTCTGACCCCTCCTCTCCCCACCACCGACACCACCACCACCACCTCCCTCTTCCTTCTGTGAATGCCCTCTCAATAACAACCACTGCCCGTGTCAAACCACACCTTTTCAAAACACAGCTGCAAACAGTGAGTCTCACATTTTATAAAGATGTGGAGATTTACTGTATTTGATTTAGTCATATAGAAAGATTTATCTTGTCAAAATCATTTATTTGCAGTCTGTAAATTTGCTGAAGTAGTCACAGGTGCAGTTTAAAAGAACTTAGAGCGAAACAAAAGGTTGCCTGCAACCAGAGCTCCCTGCTGGACTTTTGCTGGCTCTAGGGTTGTTATTCCAAACACAGATTGTTCAGTACTTGAACGTTTTGTATGCCTGCCGCTGCTGACAAAAGGAGTATAGAAGTCAGATAAAGAAAGAGAGTGCAGCTCTTATTTCTCTTGGATTGAGTAAGAGGCGAATCACCAAACTCGAATCAAACTGTGGCAAACTACGGCCAAAATGAGGCAGGCATATTGTTTTCAATCCAAAAGAAAAAAAAGACCTGCCACACTTGGAGCTTTAACACCAATGACCTGCGACTTCATTTAGACTTGGGCCTTTTGACTTGATAACACCTGATACTTTCCCCAAAGCCCAAGTATTAAACAATTTTATGAATCAATACAGTTCCCTAATTTCTTGAATCAACTAAAGTTGATACTGATGGATCCACTTTGTTTAAACCACAGCATCCAATCAAGCTGCAGGAGAAAACCATGAGGGAGTAATGCTACGTTACTGAGCTACCGCTGGAAAAAATAACACCAAAGCTAACAAAACCATGTGGTGGTCAACAAAATACAAACTGCAGTATACGAAACGTGCAGGTTGAGATTACAGACAGAGATGCAACAACCTCAAAATGTCAAACATTTGAAATTACACAAAGAAGTTGAGGCTCTGTCATTAAATGGCATTATGTTTAGTGAAGAGTACATTATGATTTGTTTCTGACTCCAAAATCCAAATTTAGAACTCAGTCTTGACTTGGCACGTGACTGTGGACTTGTCTTACCTGATTTGAGACATGGCCTATGATTTGAGTCTACGTGGGGCCCCTTCACAGTTTACATTTAGATGTCTGTGAGTTGCTACCAAAGAGTAATTTTATCTCCAAGCTTCTCAGATGGTTTTACCTAAATATTTGTCTGAGGCCTAATATGCAAATCATCCAAAATGTAAAGACATAGTGCTTTTACATGTAATGAAATAGTTTTACATTTATTCACCACTCTATCTTAAAGGTGCTCTGTGGAACATTTTAGCACCAATTACAGTGCAATTCCTATATAGAGGTCAAAATAGTATTGTGTACTGTATGTGTAGTGTTGATGTCTAATTTAAAGCATACTGAGGAAGTACCAGAGTGTCTGGCAGTGGACTGAATGTTGACTGAAAAACAAAACTATTCCCATACCGGGAGGGAAACCCAGGCCGCCTGAGTGAAAACCAGGAATCCAAACCGCTAGACCATATAGGAACTGTGCATTACATGTACACTGTATTTTATATTGTGACCCTTCAATTATGACTGGGTCAACTGATTTGGAGAGGATATGACCTCACTGTTAAGCCACAGTCAAACAAATTCCGAGAGTTAAAAACAGGAACTGATCTGTAACTCATGCACAGTGTTACATATAGTATCTTTACGTAAAGGATTTAAATACTTCTTCCACCACTGCAGTTTGATGCATCTTCTGAATCAGGCTGTATTAGCACAAGTGCAAGTAGCCTGTTGAAAGTCCAATTCAGTGTCGATTTAACTGTGATGGCAGACCAAAGTCAGAACAGGCAGACCAAAGTCTTTGGCTTTATTTGTGTTTTGATACGACTAAAAGGGGAGAAATTAAGCTTGTGCTATTTTAAACACATGGCCACGATGTTCCTAAACTCCCTCATCATGGCCTATTAGCTTCAGTGTGATTCAGTGCTGCTTCATGCAAAAGATAAAAAACAGGCTCTCGAAAACGTGCTTTTTCATGCACATGAAATCTTTTGCTCTAAATTAGTGAAAATAAATCATTTGCTGGAAATCACCACATTTTCAGAAAATTGAACAACGGAGCGAGAAAAGAGAAAAGTTAAAAAATGTCTTCGATTTAGATAATATCTAATGATATGAGCCTCACTTTTCTGGATGCGCTGTTTTTTGATTGATGTGGCGAAGATATGCCAGGAAATATAAACTCATAAATCTGCGAGGATGTATCAAACTTTGATACATCAAAGAGATTTAATTATACCATTTGAAAGGCCGCGGGAGGAGGCTTGCTCTCAGAGGAGTAGTCTGTTCAAGGTAAGAGGCGAAACAATAGTGTTTAAAGTCACTAGTTGTTATTACTGTATGTACACGGAGTTCCCCACATGCTACAATATAAAAGTCTGACCTATTTTAGGATTTTGTGTCCTACTTTCTAATCTTTTTCTCAGGAATAGAAACATTTGGAGGGAGATTTTGCATCCTCCTTTATCTGTTTTTCCTAACTTGTGTTCCTGTGTTGTTACCATCTATGTTGTTCACCTTATGAACAAACTGTTCTACCTGCTTTTATTTTCTTATTGTGTGGTTTAAGTTATTGAGAGAGCATTCATCTCTGAGCTTTAGTTAAGACTTTGTCTGATATAACTTAACCTTCTGAGTTCCTTAAACTCCAGCTGCATGTTTGCTGTTTGGTCAAGAAAACGCAGTATAATCTCTTAAAAAACAAAAGATCTTTTCCATCAAAGCCATCCATTACCAGCGATCAACACTCTGCCTTCCCCTTGTAAATTCTGCACACTCACCCATCGACATACTTTGTTTGTGGTCGTCATAAATGGCTGATGACAAGCAGCACTGAGCTAGCTTGTCAACAGTTGTGATGTAAGTCAAGAAGTGCTACAGCTCGAAATCCTGCGGCTTCTGTTAAAAGATTATGCACCCCGTCTGAACCTTTCTGTGTGAAACATATACTGCGGAGGCTCAGCATTAGACCAAACACCCAACACATCACGTTGGAGAATATTTACAAAAGTCTGCCCACTGTTACTGTAATTGTGGGTCCCAAACCGGTGCTCGGTGGATGTGGCTGGTCTGCATCCAAAACACACAAACCCACACACATACCAGAGCGTGCGCCTCTGCCCTGTCTTCACGAAAACCATAATGTCAGAAATATTTCTTTGCTCTCTTAACACATGATCATTACAATTTGATGAGATGGCTGCCTGACTAAGCGTTTTGGAGGCATGTCCTGACACTGTCTTATCGTCTCGTCTGCCAACTGTCTCGGCTCACACTTTGCAATTATGTGAACCCTCATTGCTCCACTCTCAAGCCTGGGTTGGGACTGGCACATTAACTGAAAGCCCACACCCCACCCCCAGCCCTCTGCCCAATACTCCATCATATTGTAAATGAGCTATCATCCTCCTGCAGAGGATCAGAGGCAGAGAGCGACTGTGATCTGCCAGCTACAGGGAGGAGACAAAATAATGGAAACGCCTCAGAGAAGAGGATTTTAACTGTGAATTATGTTAAACTGAGCTTATGTAACTTTTGCTTAGTTGCCAGAGAGGATACAAGTAGGAATTACGGGGTAATAGTAAATGCCAAAATGTGGAGTAGAGACTCAAAAAGAAAACAAAAGTCATAAAGTTCTCAAACTCAGTTATACAGCAGTATCAATTAAAAGTTAGCTAACTTTAGCTACATTAGCAACCAAAGGCTTTTAATAGGCCAAATAAGCCTGTAGAAAATAGAGTGTATTAATTCCACAAACGTGTGTGTGATTGATTATGAATTCATTATGTCTTCTTTCAGTCTTACCGGCTTGTTGGAAACACTTTGAGTTGTAGAATGTTTTCTGAAACTTATTCTGAACGTTTTCAGAATGTTCAACGAAGATGAGAGAAATGGTTAACTAAGTACTGTTAGGGTTTGGTTAAATAGTTAAATTGTTGAATGTTAACTGATATGTTGTTTAAATGTTACAAATATTCTATAAACTATCTGCAGGTAGACTATCCAAATAAAGCGTTACAGTTAACTTTAACAAAGGATTGACTTTTAAAAGCAAATAGTCTTAGTAAAAACTGCTCAAGCATTAGGCAAAGTTTTTATGTTATGCATGGGACTAACTTATATAAATCATTACAGCATATTGTAAACCAAACATATTCAACAGGTACAACACAATGAAAAGAAAGTTAAATCACTGTTTATAAAAATGTAACCCAAGACAATTTAATTTTAATAATAGCGTTTGAAATGTTGGCTCGGTTATGTTAAGGTTCTTTTCCCTTAACCATTTGCCAAATATTTTATTCAACCTCCTGTGTATTAAAATGTACCTGAAATTTGTCCAAACGTATTAATGCATCATGTTCTGCCTTCAGCAACAACATCCACTGAACTGTTTTGAGCTGTTGTCTATGAAATGGCAATAAAACAGATATTACATCACTGTATGCACCTGTTTCGCTTTGATACATAATTCCAGTCTACACGTGAGTTTTTCATTTGGAGAAAAGGCTTTAGAAAGTTTTATTATGGCTGCTGCAGGCAGTGCACTTTTAGATTTAAGTGAAGAGGATTAGGTGTTTCCCCAAAGGGATCCTCAATCTCTATAAAAACCAGTGTGGCTGCATTCCCTATTTAGTGCCACGTGTGAGCTGCCATTTCCTTGCCAGTGTGAAGTCTTCAGCTGGCCCAGCTGTGCAGGGCTCCTTTTTTAGAAGAGCTGCCAGCCAGCAACCTACAGCCCATTAGAGAGAAGTGATGAGCTGTGAGGACAGCCAGTTGCCTTACAGAAAGTTAAAGTGATTGTTCCAGGTCACAAAAGGCTTCTTTTATTTGTTTTTGTTCTGAAGTGTGTGAAGTTTTCCATTAAAGCTGACAAAAACTATTAAAGCACACACCAGTCTCCCTTATGTGGGAACAAATTTCTCCTTTACTGTTGCTTAAAATGATGGTCTCTGTGAAAATTGTCACTGTCTAGAAAAAAACACCTCAGCTATCCTGTCCTGACTCACTTGCCTCCCCTTTTTCAAATCAGTCTAGCCAACACAGGGGCCAGGTTGCTGAAATTGCTTTTTTATCCCCAAAATGCCTGGAAGGTTTTGTCAAAACCAGGAAAAAGTGGTGGTTTTGTCCATATCTGTCTAGAGGTCGAACCTCTGTCCTCATGATGGAGGGGAGACAGATGTCCTGTAGGACAAACGACTTTTTGAGGTTGCAGTTCTCCTTGACCAAAGAGAAGCAAACATGCACATGCTTCCATACTTTTGCACATGCAGACACATAGAGAAAATGTGTAAAAAACTAATTTTTGGCTGTGTTTGGTTGTTGTTTTTACTAATGACTGTCTCCTTTCATTATTTACAAGCATCTCCTAAATTCCCTGACTGTTAATCTCACCCAGCTGCTGTGTTTATGACCCTGTTCTCTTTTGTTTCCTCTAATGCACTACTGAGAACCTGAAAGTCTGCTCTGCTTCTTATTTCTCGCTCCTGTTTGACTCAAAATGAATTCTGAATACAATAGTGTGTCTTCTCATTTCTACTGTAATACAAATATACATGTACGCTGTTTTCAAGTAAGTAGGTCAAGACAGCGTCGACGGTGTATTTTTTCTCCATGAGGTTCGTCTGACTGTGAGTGCTTGTTCCCCTGCAGAGACCTGCGCAGTGAACAATGGCGGCTGTGATAGCACATGCCACGATTCCGTGACAGGAGTCCGCTGCAGCTGTCCTGTTGGCTTCACTCTGCAGCCGGACCGCAAGACCTGCAAAGGTAAAGCATCACCATTCAAACTGCACCTGTCATCAAATTAATCTCTTACTTGTTGTATTGTGAGGCACATTGGAGCTTTGTTATCCACTTGGTGCCCACAGGAATTATAATAAAACTATTTACGTGCTCCCGGTTCTTCCTGTTAGCAGTTTTTCCAACCTGCTTGCTGGATTTTTTCTCTTTTAGATTATACTGTCATTGTTTTGCACCAACAACTGCACCCGTCCTGTTGCCTCCAATCCAACTTTTGCCTTTCAGCTGCATATTTTGAATACTATTTTGTTATGCCACCAGTTTTCTTGACAGTTTTTCCACTACATTAACATCACCCTCCTTTCTGAGTTTTGGCAGAGCACCCTTAACTCAAGCTGCCTGAATAATACGAGAAAGTTTTTTTATGTTATTTCTAATAAAATCAATTTTAAACTTTAGGGAAAAAGTGAGAATTATATTATGAGAAAACAGACATTACTGACAGTCAGAGAAGATGACTTTGGAGAGAATGAGGACAATCTGTGTTTGAAGGAAAGCAGGGATAGAAATCTGTCAGCACTCTATTGTTCATAATAGGAAACTAACAACTTTGGTAAAAACACATTGGCTTAAATTTGCTTGGTTTGAGAGGAAACAAGAGGAAAACAAACCCAGGCAGCTTTGGCACAAGAAGACAGGGGCTCGCTGCAGGCCAAGCACATCTGAGGATCGGAGACAAAGATGGAGCAAGGAGGGGATCATTTTTTTCCATTTGTGATGCATTTATTTCAACCAGATGATGAAGACTCCCTCAAGAGACAGACGCCTCATTTGTGATGATGATTCAGAATCAATCAGAGTTGCTGCCAAACTTGCCAAGCCGAAGCGCCCTCAAACGCAGGGGTGAACTCATGATGTATCGATTGGGTATTGGCCTCAGAAATAAAGAGCAGATTAGTCGGAGGGAGGAGGACAGTTTTGATTTAGTGGCCTTGCTGCCAGGAGGCTTTCCTGTGTGAGAGCTGCATCCTATTACAGCCACACGCAAACTAATTTTAGCCCTTCTGAGGGCCTTTAAGGAAATCCCTGAAGCTCATCTCCACTTTCTGCAAGACTGTCACAGCGAGACAAATAATCCCCCTATTTAAATAGTCCTGCAACATAAGCCTTTCTTCTTTTATCTCTACCTCTCTGACCAGCCTTAACTACTTTGTATTTACTTTTATTAAAGCTGCAATAATCAATATAATTATATTAACAATACATCACGTTAGTACTTGTATTTGAAAGGGGTCACACATAATTATCAACCCTTACAGAATTATGAACCAACCCTGGAGTTCCCCTCAGTTCTACAGAGCATGTTAGTGTCTTCATCATTTTGTTTCTCCCCCTCCAAACCAGGTTTTGGTTCAGTCCTAATCGCTCCCATCAGTGCATGCAGCTGCCACAGGACGCTGTTTTCAGCCAAAAAGCTTTTAACACCCACTTTACACTGCTTGCCGAGCACCAAACAACAAAGCTAGGGACCGATGATAAAAGGCATTGGAACATTTAGCAGATACAGCAACAGATTTTTTCTCAGGAGTTGGTGGAGACCAAAGAAAGAGCAAAAAGAGAGCGAATATTGGACATAATCACCAGGCAATCGAAAACACGACTCAACATCAATGATAATGTCGCCCAAAAAGTGCTGATGGAGAATGAGTGACTGTTTGCTAACAAGAAAACATTGTCTCCTGCCCTCAAGTGGCTAAAAAGTAGCTTCAGGTTGAATGTTTTTCCCTTCTTCTTTTGTGATCGATGATTTGATGGTGTTCTGTTCACAGACATTGATGAGTGCCGTCTGAACAATGGGGGATGTGATCATGTGTGTCGAAACACAGTGGGCAGCTTTGAGTGCAGCTGCAAGAAAGGCTACAAGCTGCTGACCAATGAGAGAACTTGCCAAGGTAAGTGGCTCTTTTGACTGCGTTTTGCAGCTAAGATAAAAACAAATTGTTCTGCAGAGAACTGCGTGGAAGCATGTCATTAACACTTTGTTTTCTTTTATGCAGTGATTTTTGCATTTTTTAGCAAGGATAGTGAACAAAAAAAAATGTCCTACTTGAGGCACAAAAATATGCTACCTGCTGAGAAGCCAAACTTGGCCTTTCGGGCTTGTTTGTCTGTTATATTTGGTAGTAGCTGTCGCTCAGCAGGAGCTGGGAAGACTCGCTGCAGAACAAATAGAGAGTTTGCCATGGCCGAACACAGGTGTGGGGAATTAGAGCTCAAAACTCTGAAACCTCGGCTTCTTGGATGAATTAGGCCATTGCAGAGACATGTGGTGAAAGAAGACAGGCAGGCTAGAACTGCGGAGCCAAACTGTGCATTTCTGCGAGTGGAAAAACAGATGACATGCTATTTTTTAATTCTCTTTTCTTTATTGATGTGGTCAATCAATATCCAGCCTGGTACACATCAGTGTCATGCAAGGGGTTTAGGATTACTGCACTGAATCACACCACCCTGTATACTGTACATAACCATCTGATGTGGTCATTGAAAAGACACTGTGTCACTGTGCTTTGCAGCCAATTTCTGGTCACTTAAAATCTTTTTTGCCTTTTTCTTATTATTTAAAGCCGAACAATGAACGTGTTTCTTTTTTTGCCCAAATAACACAGATAACTGAGAAAATGTGGTCTGTGCATGTAGGAATGCAAATCGCAGCTTGTTGTCTGTGGCACCATGCCTTCACCAACTGAGCCATGTGCTGTTTGGGTGCACAGGGGCAACTTAGGAACAGTGTTGTCCTTGTTTGGTACTGTGTGTTTTGTCTGCAGAGAAGGGGTTGTGATAAAGCTCACCTCCTGTTGAGTGAGGTATTGCCAGGCTCACACACACTCACTGACACTACTGACTCACCTGTCTGCTCCTTATCCTCCGCTCTCATTCCTTTCATTTTTCTCACCCTGGAAATGAGAGCCGGGTGAAATGAAAGCAGACCGTCTCTCAATAAAGCTAAACTTTGTCTAAATGAACCGAACCTTAACCTTTCTTCTCTGATTCTGGGTGTTTACCTTCTGGAGTTGGTATGCAAAAATGTGACTAAAGGAGCACTGCAGGGATTTAGGACTGCACTTTCATACATTTTTAAATCTTACAAGAGACAGATAGAAAAAAACAAAAGTCATAATTAGATTGGCAAAGGCCAAGATATCCTGACATTTGGTCCCTAGAATAGGACAAGCTACTCTGGAAACACTGGATCTTACATTTCCCAGAATGTCTTTATATTTCTTTATTGTGAAGGGATTTTTTTAAACATGGCAGGATAACACCCTCTCACTTAAATGCCTTTTACAACAAATTCCAGTTGTATTTTAATAAAACTGCACACATGAATAGAGTTTGACCGTATTAACATTCAGTTTGAATAAATACTGACTTATGCTGTGCATTTATTTTATCCTGTTCATTTTTGTAACTGAAAATATCTGTACTAAAATAAATTTTTTTACAAGACCTAAGCACTGAAAAATGCTCATCTTTTAAATGTTCCCAGAGTTGAGAAATCTCTTTCAGAGCCACATCTTGAGACTGATCTTCGTGCATGTTAAATGAGAGGAATGCCCTTTGCATTTCTGTAGCATAACTTTGTGTTTCAGAGGTAGTTTTTAATAAAACAGCATATAAAAATCCCATCATGCATCTCTCTTATGAGCATAAATCTAGAGGTAGCAAACTGAAAAGATTAAGAATGAGCTGCAGCAAATGCCACAGTTTTGTTATTAAGTGCCTGGTGATGGGTCATGCTGTTTAGTAACACTTAGATATATGTTTGCTGTCCCAAAGAGGTGTTGAGATGTGTAAACTGAACTCTGGGTTTATCTTGGTTTAAACAGTCACGGTGTTTCCCGGCTGTCAGTGGACCATGGCCCATAAGTCAGGATGGGGCATGTCTGCTGAGCTCCTGCCAGCATTCCTCCACCCTCAACACCCTCAACACCCTCCACAGTCTCCCTCTCATCTCTTTCACACTCCTAATCCACATGAGGGCACTCAAGGAGATGTTCATCAGACACCGTGTTTTCTCCAGAGGGAAAATCTCTGACAGCCTTATCTCTACAAAAGTGTATAACCTTCTCTTAGTTTCAGTGAACCTCGTCTGTCTGCCTTCAATTTCATATTGAATGAAGGGACTTTGGGTCAGAATTTGACATCTGTTAAAACTGAAACAAATTTGGAGAGCATCTTATCAGAAAGTTGGGGCGTCCAATCCTTTTATAGAGTCCCTTCAATGGAGCTCTCTTTCAACAAACAGCTAACTCAGCAGACATATTAACACTGTTATTAATGTTACATAGTTAGCCATTAACAGTAGTAGGAAGAGTGCGCAAAGTTTCTATTCTAGTGAAAGCAGAATTGTTCCCATAAGAATTACAGTTACACTTTATTTGGATAGTCCGCCTGCGGGCAGTTTGTGGAGTATTTGTTAAGGTACATTTGTATCATTTCCACAGCATGTCAGTCAGGTTACAGTTAGGGAGTTAGAAAGCCATTTTTTGTTGAATATTTCTATTAATATTGTTGAACACTGGTTGAACATTTACAGATCCTCTAGAAAAAACATCAGTAAATTAACTGAAACAGCTGAATTGTATAATGTCAAATTATATGTTGGTAAAATGTTACAAATACTATGTCCAAGTAAAGTGTTTCCAAGTGTTGTTCACAACAAGTTGCTTTTCTTTTTTATCATTATCTTACAATTTATTATAATTTATGATTTGTACTTTGAATGCCCAGCAAATCGATTTAACTGCAGGATAAGTTAATGTCATCAATATAACATCAGAGACTAATGTTATACATGAAAATGTTGAGGTTAGAATGGAAGTTTGTAAATCTTAATTTTTTTCCGTGAGACACAACCAGCTCTTCATCATGTTGTTGTTTTAGATTTTTGTATGAAAGATGTAGCCAGATGTTACAAGTTGTTGGTGGAATCTGCTTCTTTTTCTGATTTTTTTTCCCACATTATCATGACATTATAGTCATTGCATCATATTTGTAACGGCCTGTCCTCATGTCCCCATATTGCACTGAGGACAGACTGGATCTTGTGACTAACTTCTGCCTCTCAAGGTACAAAGTGGTAATTGTGAGACAGGATAGGCTGCACATTGCTGGTTAGCATGCCACTTTAGTGGATATCTCTGTAAAACAATGAATAGACGTCTTTGACATTATTTCAAAAATGTTATTTCTCAGAATTCAGTTGATAATATTAGTTGTGTGTGTTTTAACATTTGAAATGAGCAT
>JAQLOL010000002.1:21398109-21416181 GCA_029783665.1 Naso thynnoides | reverse complement strand
GTTCACCTCAACGTAAAAGCGTTTTTCAGTACTGATAGATGTATTAAGAAGGTTTACCAGTCCTTCAAAATCACAAATAGTTTAAGGTGGTCCATGAGCTGTCCTGGTCGTGCTTTTAAAAACTTGATGCTTTTGTTTTGAAAGGAGTCTGATGTCCATGAATAAGCACACAAAAGTGCTAAAATCTAATTCCCATAAACCTCCCTAACCCATCCAGAGATTCCTCTCCATTACATAAAACAATTGTTGAGTCTAAATGTCAGTTTGTCTTTTCGGCTCTGTCCACTTCTGTCTTGACTCATCTCTGCTCTGCCCTTCTCTTCGCTCGGACAAAGATTGATCTGGAGAAAGGTCATAATGCATCTGTTTGGTTACATTTCAAATATGGGAGGAACAAAGAAGTCAGAACAACACTTGTTGGCAGATGTGCTTCACTGCCATCAGATATTCATTAGAATCCTTTGTCCTTGAAATTGAGTGCTGTGATGCAGAGGATAAGCCGCACATCTCTCCCGACATATCTGAGCGTCTCCGGCTACACGTCAGCAGAGCGCCGTTGATGAAGCCGTCATCTTCTTCAGGGAGAGCAGAGATGCAGACTGCTTTTATTCAGGGTGAATAATTGAATGAGACAAGGAAGAGCATTTCATATCAGCAGGCCAGATCATCAATCACTGCCATCATCTGCGTCTCTTTCCGGGTTTCGCCGCCGCTTGTCTGCTGGTCAGCATCCTCAGTTCTTGTGACTCAAGCTGATTTTCTGTCTGGCGTCAATGGCAGCCAGCCCTCATCTGGATCCCGGATGCTTTTAGTGGTTTTAGCTCAACATGTGTTTGAAAAGGTGATTATAATTTCCTGCCCACCACAATTCTTCCTCGCTACAGAGGAAAGAAGTTTTAACCATGAAATTGAATGTTGCAACATCAAAATGAGGAATCACCTCTGTTTATGTGCCAACACATTAATCTTTCAGGACTGTGACTCACTAAAGAGAGCTGACCTCTCAGAAACTTCTCATTCACAGCTGTGCTCCTTCTTAATCTGCCAGTTCCTCTTTTTTATTTCACTCAACAAAATTAACTGCAGATCTTCCTTTTGAAGTGACCGCATTGTTTGTCAGTGTTTCTGATTTTGTCATCGACAATAAAAATCCTCTTCCTCCCTCTTTTGTTTTATGTCTCTGAGTCATGGTAGGTGTGTGCAATCATTCCTTTCAGTGAAAGTTCATTTAGAAAACCCTGTCGACATATTTATTCGCAGATATTGATGAATGCAGTATTAATCGAGGAGGATGTAAATATGGCTGCATCAACACTCTGGGGAGCTACGAGTGTACCTGTCCGCCAGGGTACAAGCTACACTGGAACAAGAAAGATTGTATTGGTATGTAACAGCACTGCCCCCCTGTGGCCAATGCATTGACACACACCCAACTTTCTCTTCTTGTCGGGGTCATTCTTCCTCTCTCTCTGCTTCATTTGTTCTAAATGAGGCTGTGCAGAGCTGGTGACTGACCAACAGTAGTAACCAAAAGGACACATCATTTCCACAAGGAAAGAAATAACTTCACTGCAAAAACAGCCTCACTTGAATTAAGCCAAATGTTCTTAAATATGAGGAAATTTTCTTGTGTTGAGCAAAAAAATAAAAAAATAAATCTGCCCATGGGGTAAGCAAATTTTGCTTGCAAATGATCTTGCTCTTAAAATAAGGAAAACAATCTTGTTCCTCTACTGGAATATTAAACAAACTATTGTTGTAGCATGTAACTTGTTAAATGTAGCTCAATATTAGCTGGAATGTCTTGTTAAGGTTTCTTAATAGAAGTTAGATAAATTTTCTTAGAATGAGATTACTTTTCTAATGTAAAGCTTGCTTGATGAGAATACTTTAAAAAAAAAAAAAATTCGAATAATTTCCTTTAAACAAGAGTGTTTTTACTTTGTTGAAGTGCTGTTTTTGCAGTGTTCATGCATAGCATTCACTGAATTTACAATAGCCAAATATTAAAGGATTTGCTAAAGATAAATGGTTCACAAGGTTTGGAAGTTTTTGCTAATGCATAACACACTTTTTTAAGGGAGTCTGGGGATAACAAAGACAAAGAAGTAGCCTTTTTGGTTACTGTTAAGTGTATTGGTAAAAAAATTTGACATGTTTAAGATCAGTAAAAAGTTTTTTTTATTAAGTTTAAATGCTGATATCAGTCAAAATTATGCTCAGTGTTGTTGAGAATGAGTCACTCTCTCTCAGCGCTGTGCAATGTAGTCGACAGGTCAGTTTAGCAACAAACTGATGTTTTTTTCACAAGGAAAGAAAAAAATTATGCTTTACATGCAGAATTTACAAGAAGGCATAGAGGATTCAGAAAATTCCCTCATTGTTTCACAAAGTGTTTTAAAGTGAGTCTGGGGATGTTTTTGAAATCAGCTGAAGCAGAATAAACATTCACAAACATTAATCAGTGTGCTTCATGGGAAGTTACAGACAACATAAGATGAGTATTTAGTCAGTGTGGTCCAGGACACATTTATATACACACTGCTAAAAGATTGTGGCCATGTGCGTCCCAGATCACCTCTGAATGTGCTCTTAGCTTTTTGAGCTCAAGGTGCTTCACGGTCAAATTGAATGTATTCATACCTGTGCTTGACAGCTGTCCACTTGTGATGGGCTCACCCAGGACAGATGTTAATACCGGGCTTACCCAGCCTCAGTGTGTGAATCTGTTTTTATTGTCCCTCAGAGCTGGTGAAATGTCCTCCTGGACTTGTAGCACCTAAGGCAACTCTGACCTGCAGCAAGACGGGCAAGAAAGAGAGCTGCTCGCTTACCTGTGCCTCAAAGGCTCACTATCTGGCAGGTATGTCACCCACAGTCGGAGTGTAATCCCAAAACGCCAAACAGTCCTTTTTAATTCAAAATGTTACACTGTCTTTGTGTGTGACCTTTCGCAGAGTCTGACAACAGCTACTCAGTCAGCTGTGGTATCCCCATCCTCAGAGGGAAGTCGCCTGCCAGGCTGAACTCCAGCAGCAGTCAGAGCTGCATAGGTTCGCTGCCCTCCTGACACCTATAACCAAACGCTTTTCAAAAATCCTGTCTGTCACTCACAGCTGCACTGACAATCTGTCTCTCGCTGTGACAGCAGTGTGATGTTGCTGTGTGCTCCTACCCACTGTGCTGTGTTTGTCTGTAGAGACTTTGGCCCCCCCAGTGAAGCAGACGGCTTCTTTCAAGATTAAAAATGCCAAATGTCACCTGCACCCGAAGCTGACCGGCCGGACGGAGGACAGAGGACGGACACTTGGACCAGGTCAGTGTTGATATGTGTGTGCTGTTGTACACACATGCTGTTGTTTATGGAAATGTGAGGGAATTTACAGTGTAACTGAGGGTAGACACAGTAAGTTGATTAATTGATTAGTGACGGGCAACTTTTAAAAAATTAATTTCTTAAATAAATTCTGAAGTTTTCAAACAAAAATTTCAAACTCCACTGGTTAAGCTGCTCATTTTGGGCATGTGCAGTTGTTTGTCATGTGGCGTTTAGATTTCTGTAATTAAGAGTGTTGGGGAAAACAAATAATTTGGTTCAAGCAAAGTACATTTTCACAATTTTCTGATATTTTAGAGACAAAATTTATCAATTGATCAAGAAAATACAAGCAAATAAATCTGTTATTTGCAGCCCTAAAATTACTAATGATTTGTCTTCCTCCTGTGAGTGGACTGCAGGGCAGCTTCTTTCCTCATTGTGAAACTCTTCAGATCATCCTCCACAGTCTAATCTAAAAAAATATATATTTATTTTTATGACTTTTTAATTAATCCATTTATAATATTTCCATCTTTATGAGCAGTACATAGGGAATGCAAAATCAACAACAACAACAACAACAAAATGAATCTTGCATTTTGTAAATTTTCTATACCTTCCAGAGGTTCACTGATGTATCTTGTACAGTATTTCCTGAGAAACAGTGTGATGTCATGTTGTCCACAGGCAGCGGGCAGCCCTGCAGCAACTGCCTGGTGACGTTTGTCAACCTAAAGTGTGACTCCTCTAAGAAAGCTAAAGGTCGACGCGCTCGCAACCCTTCCAACAAAGAGGTAACACGCATCACTTTGGAGCTGGAAGCTGAGGTCAAACCTGGAGACACCACAGGTAAAACAGGACTTTGACAGCAGTTATATCATTTTACTGTCCAGTCAACGGGTTGTTATTGCTAGTCAAAGCAGGAAACATCATGCACAATGCACAGTCATGGCTAATTTTTGCAGTTAAAGCAATGGTTTTGTATTTTTTTGTGATTTGGTGCTAACACATACTGCAGCACCCCTGTTGCTAAAATAAATCCAAGGTTTTTGCCTTTTGTCAGCTGTAGCGTTCATGCTATCTACAAACAAAACTTGTTGGTGTCATAACAGTTTTTTGTCCTGGAAAAGTTTTGAAGCAAACGTGCATGTTCAGACAATTTTTGCTCTTTCCACGTTTGCACGTGTGCTGCACACAACTCAAAACAGCAACATACCAAGTTAATATAACCTGAACCAGAGACAATATGCTGTTTGCACTTTCTTACTTTCTAAAACTCTGTCTAGGCTGATTTGCTTATAATCAAACACAAGCAAGTCAGAAACATTGCTAACACAATGAAAAGTAAAGCATGTGCATCAACACAAGACTCATGACTTAGCCAGCTAATATAACTTACTAGTCCAACAGCAAAAATTCCACTGTAGCGTCTGTCTTGGAGCCTTTTATGTTGCAAAAGTCTCAGACGACTGAAAGCCAGACCAACGTTAGTTCTGTATCAGCCTTTTGCACAGTCACACAAACATGACATGTGACATGAAAACCGTCTTCTCTCAGCGATCCAAAGCTCCTATGGTAGTGGTGTAAACAATGACACTTCCTGGGACTCAGTCAGCGAGTTGCACAGTTTACAGAGCTAGCTAGCAGCTAGCTAGTTAGCAGCAGTCACAGGTTACTTCAGATAACTCTGTAAATCCCTGAGAGTTAAGCCAGAGCAGTTAAAAGAACATCAATTGCAAAACCAGAAAAGTTCTTTCCCTAAAATATGATCTAGTTTTACCAAAATCAGTGATAATTGTTGGTGTGTAAGACAGCGTGCTGTCACGCGAAACGCACTTTGATTCGACCAGTTCACTCAAGTCACCCAGTGCAAAAACGTGACTGAAGCACAGATTGACTGACACAGAGACACCATTCACTTTTTTTTTTAAATCAGCATATTATTAAAAAGACTTTGAAGCTTTTGATTCATGGTTGAATAATTACATGACTTCTCTTAAATCTAAAAATATGATTATGGTATGTTTTCCAGAAAACATGTCTGCTTTATTAATCTATCACCAGGTAGTTGCAATCTCAGCTGCCTCAGACAGCGCATGGAGAAGCAGGTTAAGACGTACATCAAGGCTCTGAAGAAATCCATCAACCAGGAACGCTTCCTGATCCGAGTTGCTGGTTTGGAATACGAGGTGGCCCAAAAACTTCCCCAGGCTGCTCCCATTCAGGAGAACTGTGGGCCGGGCTGGGAGAGGGACGGAGGCCGATGTGGTAAGAAAGGAATGCTGGACGGGGAACGTCCACTTTATTAGGTACACCTGCACAGTCTAATGCAATCCAATACAACTGTTCTACCAAAAATTCTACTTTTAAGATGGCCTTAATATTGTAATGAGGACAAACAGTCCAACAAAATAAACAAAAGAACAGTACAACGCTTTCTTTGTGACCTCAGTCATAAACATTACATTTACACATTTCTGGTAATTTCAACAAACTCGAATGTAAGGAGCTTTGTAAAGATGAGATATGGCAGAACTGTAATATTGGATTGTAGAGGTGTAAGAAGTAAAAAATCAAAACAGATTTCAAGGTTTACATTTCTGTTTTATTTATTTATTTTTTCGATGGGATTATCATATTACACATCTGATTAGTGTGAAGTTTGTCATCTCTGACCCGAGCCGTTGTGGATATTCTCTCAGTCAGATGTTTGCCGGGGTCTTACTACCACGGTGAGCAGGAGCGCTGTGTCCAGTGTCCACCTGGCACTTTCCAAGAGAAGGAAGGGCAGCTGGCCTGTGACCTTTGCCCTGGCAGTGACGGCCACGGGCCTGTTGGGGCACGAAACATCTCCTCCTGTGCAGGTAGCCAAAAGTACCGGGGAAATATTTTGCATGTATTTCTAAAACTGTGAAGCGTCCCTCATTAAACTTCCCTCATCCAGGCCAGTGTCCAACCGGGTACTTCTCCAGCGATGGATTCAAACCTTGTCAGCCGTGCCCTCAGGGCGCCTACCAACCAGATTTGGGACGGACTCTGTGCTTCCCCTGTGGGGGAGGACTGAGCACCAAGCGGGAAGGTGCCAGCTCCTTCCATGACTGTGAAGTCAAAGGTCAGATTGTGCTCTTTTTATGCAGCCAAACAAATCAAATGATCTGCAAAACCCTCCTCATTTAATGTGTATCGTCTCTCCTGCCCTGCAGTTCAGTGTTCTCCAGGTCATTACTACAATACCACAGTTCACCGATGCATCCGCTGCCCGGTGGGGACGTATCAGACAGAGTTTAGACAGAATTATTGTATTTCCTGCCCCGGGAACACCACCACGGATTTCGATGGTGCCACAAGTGTCTCGCAGTGCAAGAGTGAGAATGAAAATTACTGTTTTTGTTTTCAGATTTCTTAAACACAAGCTGGAAACTAATTTGTTTTGTTTGTGTACGTCTAGACAGGCAATGTGGTGGTGAAATGGGCGAATTCATGGGTTACATTGAGTCACCTAACTATCCCGGTAATTACCCTGCTAATGTGGAGTGCATTTGGAACATCAATCCGCCCAGCAAGCGCAAGATCCTAATTGTGGTGCCAGAGATTTTCCTGCCCTCAGAGGATGAGTGTGGAGATGTTCTGGTTATGAGGAAGAACTGTGAGTACTTTTCTTTTTATAGTCAACTGGAATTCCCTGTTTGTGCTGTAATAACTGCACCACATAAGGAGCAGTTCTGAGAACCTGATTAGTCACCATTGTGCTTTTCTTGCTCCTGAAAGGGTCGGCCACATCCATCACCACGTACGAGACGTGTCAGACATACGAGCGGCCAATCGCCTTCACAGCTCGCTCCAGACGTCTCTGGATCAACTTCAAGTCCAATGAAGCCAACAGCGCCCGGGGCTTTCAGATCCCATATGTCACTTATGACGGTATGTAGCAGAGTTATCACAACAGCTGGCTTCTACTTTAAGCTGTTATGACTATGAAATGATAGTTTGCAAATTGAGAAACTCTTTGACAGCTCAGTTTATCATCAATTTAAAGTGTGAAGGCACAAAAAATACATGCACACACACAAATATACAGTACTTTTACTTAATGTGTATACTGTACATATTAGGCAGTTGTCTTTTTTCATAAACTCATAAATTTTCAACTATTATATTAAAGAATAACTGTATTTGCAAAGCACTGTTACAAGTTGCAAAGTGTTTTATGGAAGACATCAGATGTTAAATGCAAATACTTGTAAAATATAAACAGCTAACATTAAAAAAAAAAAAAACACAGTGTAACAAATTAAAATTAAAAACAAATGTGGGACAAGAACACTAAAAATGCTTTTTTGAAGTATTGTGTCGATTCAAAAAAAAAAAATTTAATTGAAGATAAAGAGCTGGCTTGAGTGGTCCTGACTGTCCTTATAGCCTCAACATTAGAGTTAAAAATGGAGACAAACTAGAGGAGCTCAGGCAGCTGCTCTGGCGAGACAGCCAGTTGTCAGTGCCCTCTGGTGGACAGATCATTTGACTGCAACAGCTTCTAAAAGACTGATCTATCTTGCAGTGTAAGTGCTTGTGACTTGCTGGCCGATGCATACACTGATGTCATGATTCTTTGGTAATCTGATATCTACCAGCTTTACTCACATCATTACAAAAACATCCTCTTTTCCTTTAACAGTGTCCTGGTTTTCTCAACAACCCACAGCCATCTTTCATCAGTGTTTTCATTGGAACTAGGTTTTAGAAGAAATAGTTTCTGTGGCAGCTGTTGAGTGATTGTTCTGTGGTTGACCAACTGTATAATAACAGAGATGCCGCTTCTTGAAAAAGGTGTAGCTGTTTTTTGCTTTTTTTTTAAAGTCATTCCTCAGTACTGTGGGCCGATGCTGGTACCGATATTACGAAGTAGGAAAAATCTGATGTCTGATAAATCTGCCGATGTTATATAGATATTATATATATAGTATCAGTCATATCATTTTGGCTGAATGTGGTCAAACAATTGTGACAAAGACATGTAATGGAGGCAGGATATTTTACACCTTAACAAACTTAATTCCAAATATGTGTGTACTTGAACGTTTAACACTTTTTAATTAATAAATAACGAACCGCCCTCTGCTGGAAAAACTACATAATTCTGCTATTTTAAATCACTAGTATAGTACTAGTATACTAGCTGTGAGAGTATAGTATACTAGTAGTAAGAATTTTTCCAGCCTTAATGGTGGAATGGAAATGGTTTCAGTGTAACAGCATGTAAAAGGACATAAATGCTGATATCAATGTCGGTTGATAAAAGCGACCAAACTGAGATGATTAGAGATGATGAAAAGGTTCTGGTAATGTGGGTGAACTGACCTTTTAATCTCACAGTGCCGCTTTCACACTGAAACATCACACATGTCAAAGGAGTTTCTTGCGTATTATCTACCTGACTTGTTTTAGAGACACATCTTTTTCCAGTATTTTCTACATCACTTTTTTAGTAATTTTGTCTTATGTTGTTTTTCTAATTTCAGAGGACTATGAGCAGCTCGTAGAGGACATAGTGAGAGATGGGAGACTCTACGCCTCAGAAAACCATCAAGAAATCCTCAAGGTTAGTAAAATTATTTTTGGCTTCATTTGACCATCTGACATTCTTTACCCTGTGCTGGTATGTCTGTGTTATTAGTACTGTTTATTGTCTGTATTGTGCTTATTCATGTAATATGTATTGTATTGTTTGACCACATCATGTAACTCTTTGCCCACTTGGTCAAATCCCTTTTGTAAAAGAGGTGTACTGTCTCAATAAGGTTAATCTGGTTAATTAAAGGTTTAATGATAATAATAGCATTTTCCAAAAAGCTGCACATTCAGAGGGTGTTGCGTGGCGAAACAAAAGGTGTTACTAACAAACATAGCATTTGCATGAGTCAGACGGTGTTAGGGATAGGCCTACATCAAATATTGAAATGATTTGTTATAGTCGTCATTGGCTGAGTAATTTGTTTTCCAGCATTGTGTAAGAGTTTACACATGTAGTTAAAGTAATTATTAATGACAAAATATGTTTCAGTTTTGAGTTTGCACCTCTCTGTTTTTTTCTTACAGGATAAAAAACTGATTAAGACTCTGTTCGATGTGCTGGCTCACCCAAACAACTACTTCAAGTACACCACTCGGGAGTCCAACGAGATGCTTCCTCGCTCCTTCATACGTCTCATAAGCAGCAAAGTCTCAGCTTTCCTGCGACCTTACAAGTAAAACGTCACACAGCTGCTGAAGCACCGGATCGTGACCCCTCCCCCCTCCCTGACATCCCGCAACTCTAACAGGACTTAACAAACACCAAACATACTAGTGTGTTTACCCTCTTATTTTCCATCGGCTTCGACAATAAACACTATGCAGACCTGAGAAATACTGAAAACTCATTTGTGTTTTAGGTTTTTTGTCAGTTTCCACTCAGAGCAGGTCTGCAGTCCCGAGCTCAAGCATATAGTGGGGATGTAGAGAATGTGAGTGGGTTTGGTTTCTGTTGTGTTGCGCAATGGAGCCACACAAAATGAAAAGAATTACAAACACCCATTTCTGAAAGTAGGAGTGATGTTTGCGTGCGTGGTTTGAGCTTGATAGAGCTTGTTGTTGTTGTATTGGGTCTGAGCTCCCAATTCCTACCATTATGTATGACTGTTAAGTGTTGTGTAAGTGTTGTGCAACCCTGGTTCCATCTTCAGCGTCTGTGTGCTGTCCTCGAGGAGGAGCAGTTGTTAAATCCATGTCGCAGCTGCGTTCCGCATCATTCAAAGCCTTACTATATTTGAGCTCTTAGAGCCGTTTCCAAGGGTTTTTACTGTTAAAACAGTTAATCTATGTTTCGTTCCATCTCGTCTAGACTGTACCGACATTTTCCAACCTTCAGATAATTTCTGTCGCTTTTTTTTTTAAGCCAACTACAAACAGCAAATACAAAAAAGTGGTTTATCATTCCAGGAACATAGTGGACATTTGGGAGACGAATAACAAACTAATAATCGTGAGAGCCACAGAAATGAGATAATGTGATGTCTAGTGGAACATGTCTCAGTGTGTGTGAGAGAGAGAAATGTCTTTGAGATGAGACATTATGTTTGCTGCTTCTTTTGAAAAAAGGTCACTTTAATTCTTCAATCTCATTGTTTTTCTGGTGTACTCTACACACTAATAGTCTATAGGTTTGAAAAAAAAAGAAGCTCCGCATTGAAATACTTAAGTTCTTACACGCAGTAAGTTGATAATCTCACATTGCTTGTCTGGATTACCATTTCTGTCGTGTTTATTTCAATCTTGTAAATAATGAACATAAATTAGACGAGGGTTGAATTGTCTTGATCCTAACAGCCCCCCTACTCCTCCCAAAAAAGTAAAATAAGAAATGTATATCACTTTCTGCCCTTGGTGTCCCACCCGTCTCAAATCCAAAGACACACAGTTCCCCCTTCAAAACGTGCCAATCACATTTTGTTCTGTCCCAATTAAGACAGCTCTTCCAAAGACCGTCCAGAAACAGGGCGGGTCACTTTGTTTTGTGTGCACTAAATTTTAAATAAGTCATCCTACCTTTGTAGTACAAAGTGCAATGAGAGAACACACACCTTAAAGTCTGGTTACACCTGATTTCAATCCCCAGCAAAGTTTTTGAAATACCTTTTAGAACACAGGCTTGTTAAGACTTGTATGAAAATATTTATCCGTCACCATGGGCAGAATGTTTTTCTTATTCAGAGAAATACTAAAAAGTATGAAGTCCATCAGAAAGAAGCGTTATAAAAACTGAATATTTGGTGTGTAGAAAATATTCTTTGTGACCTCAAAGCAGAGACTAAAACAGGGTAAAATACATTTAAAAATTAACACTTTGCATCATGTTAAATGTGCCGAATAGTTGAAAAGAATGGTTCAAAATTTATGGGAAAAGCTCTTATTCACTTTTTTGCCAAATATTAAGCAAAAAGAATGAAACCACTTACGTTTTCATAGTGAACATGACGCCATAGCCACGAGACAGTCAGCTTAGCATAAAGACTGGAAACAGCTAGCATGGTGCTTTCCAAAGGTAGCAAAATCCACCTACCAGCACCTCTAAAGCTCACTAATTGTCATATAACATTTACATTTGGTCAATTGGTAGAAAATGTACAACATGTTGTGGTTGACTGGGGTTGTGTGTTGCACTATTTCTGGGCCACTTGTAGTCACATAGGGAAGGACTCTGCACAAGAAAGTGAAAAAGTAGTTTCCTAAATTTAGAACTGTTCCTTTAGTCTTTGGTACCTCCATCAAGGTGAGATTGGTACAATAATATTCATCCCAAATCCTTAGCCTGTATATTTAACCCGCTAAAGAAATTAAATTACGTTGATACCTGATCTATGATATCTAATGAACTTTCGGGGGACTGTGTTTTGTCTCCATTTTGTAAATAGAGCTGAGATGGTACATTTCATTTTGAGTACCCACAGTTTAGGATGACAAAGGGATTTTGATCAGATTGAGGGCAATGCTGGGCCAAACATGAAGAACTCATGTCAGAAATTTCTCCATAAACATCTCATTAACTTCACCCACAGATTGTATACATCTTGTCTCCAGTATCTCCTTGTACTAATGGCTGTCGTTTACAAGACAATGGTTTTTGCGTTAAACTGACATTTTTAGGCAGTGCCTTTTGTACACATGAACAGTATTTTTGGGGGCCTAAAATGCAAACTTGAGAGAGGGTTCCAGACTATGGAAGGCTATTTGCACAAATACTGTCTTAGATGCATCGTATTTACAAAACGTTAAAATACACGTTATCTGTAGTACGGCGTGGATTTCTAAACCACATTTTAGTCCGACTAAAATTGTACTAAATCAAATTTCTTAAAGTCGAGCTGACACACCCAGATGATGAGATTGGAAGTCAAATTACTCCTGCATGTATACGCCTCAACGGACTTGAACTTGCCAAACCAATCTGCACATGATGGGTAGTCCCCACGGCAGTCTTTGACCTGGAACCTGGAACAGCATTGATTTGGACAGGGGGAAGTGTGCATTGAATTCGTACCAAAAGTAAAGCGTAAACATGGAGTGTATAGCGCTGTAAAGTTGTCCATGTTTTCACCATTTGACAAGGATATCTCTAGCCACTTGCTAACTTGTTTGTAGCTTGCTTGTCTAACCAGAAGAATGTCAAGTAGCAACCACCTGAACAGGGTATGTCGCCGGCGTCTACCATATCAGAGTCGGACAATGAATCGATTCTCCTTCAGCGCATGTATACTGGGACAAGGACTATAGTCCAATAAAAGCAAAGCCATGACGGTAGCTCGACTTAACTGTGTGTAAACATACTGAGTAACAAGTGCGCAATGTGCTACCTTGTTTTGTTGCTCGACATCATTGATGCAACACTCATGAAAACATGAGCGCCTTAATTCAAGGGCCATCATTGGGCCCAAAAAATGTGCATAAAAATGTTAAGTTTTGTGGTGATAACCCATGAATGTGTAACATGTTATGTAGAAAAGATTTTTTGCACAAATGACCTTCCATACCAGTATGTTTTCTTTGGATAAGGACCCCTCACTGTCACTATGTAAGCATGTGATGATGCAGCCCCAATTTGCACAAGGCTTTTACATTTTCATTTCTGATTTATTTACTCAGCACGCTGTGAAAGTGTCCCCAGAGACCTGTGTTGTTGATTTACAAAGTTACGCTGCCTCCTGCTGGCCCGGTACGCATACTCCAAACATTTTTAATCAATTTTGTGGAGCTGTGTGCATAATAGTTTTCAGTGTCACAGAGTTAACATTTTTAACAAAAACTGTTGTCATGTAAACGGGGCCTAAAATGCCACCAGGCAACATCCCCATTGTGCTCACTCGGCCCATGTGCGCCCTTTTCCCAGAATTCCCCCTCAGACCAGAATCAGCGTCATTCCTGCAACGTACATTGTTGGTTTTTTTGGACTGTTGCCTTTTAAACGAGAGTTTGCTATGATGTATCATAGAGTCGATGATATTTGCACTTGAATTGTTTTTGCTCATGTAAAGAAATGTCTGGATTTTGTATTGTCTTTTTAAAATGAATGGAAATCGGTGTTCTTATTTTCTTGTTAGCTTGTTTCTTCATGAAATGCTCACTCACCATTTAGTCTATAGAGATGATACACATAACATTATCAACTGTAAAAACAAAAAAAAAATCTATGTACAGAGGTGAATGAAACAAGTTTGTACTTGTTACTGCCCAAAACACTTATCGAAATAAACATACTGTACTTCAGCTTCATTTCAAACATATTTTAATGTCTGTAAAATGAGTTTATACAAGTTTTATTAGTAAATAAGAAAATATAAGTTGCTATATGTGCATCATTAAAGGTGGATTTTAAAAAGGAATAATTTCTTTTAGCAGGACGACATTGTATAGCTTTGCTTAAGAGAACATTTCCATCCTCCACTGACTGCTGGCAAATGGTTCAACCAAAGTTGACTTGAATATTGTAGTTTTGCTTTTCAGCTAGCATGTTAGTGCCTCCAGTTGCGGCGATATTCTGAAAAAAACAAACAAACAAGTGAATCATTTTTAAATTCCTGTAAAACTAATGTCAAGCAACTAATATACAATTAAAAATTTATTACATACGTGGCTGTGTGCATCTGGGGAGGCCAGGGAACCATCGGCCATCACTACCACAGGTAACAGTGCTCGGGCCCATCCTCGTGTATCCACGGTAACACTCAATCGTTATAGTCTCTCTGTATTGATACAGCTGTTTCCGAGATCCAGCCCAAAACCCGGCAGTCACTCTTGGAGACGGACATGTTATT
Organism: Naso thynnoides; assembly: GCA_029783665.1. Lineage (NCBI taxonomy): Eukaryota > Metazoa > Chordata > Actinopteri > Acanthuriformes > Acanthuridae > Naso > Naso thynnoides. The sequence goes on along the minus strand of JAQLOL010000002.1, from coordinate 21,402,015 downwards.
TCTGTAAGGAAACAGAACAATTTAATTCTATTTATGTCAAAAAGGGAAATAAAGTTGTATAAAAATTTTAAAGAGTGCTGTGTCACCTCTGCATGTTGGAGGAGGAGAACTCCATGTCCCGTCACTGGTGCACCAGATTTCCTGTGGTCCCTGAAGGGTTCCCACGGGACACTTGTACTGTACAACACTCCTGTATGTGTAAGACGGCTCCATTTGGTCTTTCACCACTGCATTTGACACTGGAGGCTCTCCACAATACACAGCTGGAAGACATACAGCACTGTTAGCACAGAATGGGGTAACAGAGGTAAACAAATGATGCTACAGTGGTTTACCGCACCTTCACAGGCAGGAACACGTCCATCCCAACCTTTTTCCAAGCAGTTTCTGGTTGCCCGTCCCACAAGCCGATACCTGAGGGTAGGATGGGTCACATTTTCAGTAATGGGCAATCTTTAAGTATAAACAATAACGTTGTGGAAAGAAGTAGGGCAGTGTGTATTCTTACCCCTCATCACAGACAGCTGTGGCAGTGTCGCCAAACTCGACTCCAGAATACTCAAACTGTCCACTGATGATCTCTCCTGCAGAGCCACATGTCCTCCCTTAATGAGGATGAAGAAAAGAGAACAAGGTGTTTGTTGAGTTTAACATCTCAGAGCTTTAAAATATCGTTCTCATGTACTATCATCATCATGTATACTTGACTGACATTTTATCAACTTTATGCACCTACTTTCTACTTCTACTCATGACTTAAATTCAGATTTTTCCTTTAATAAAATGCATGATGATCTTGAAAAAAAATTATCAATGGGGATAGAGCATACAGGGTCCTTATGTGGAAAGGGCCAACAGTGATTTGACAGCAGTCCCAGACAAATCAGGCAATGCAGTAAAAATGTAAGTTAAATTATTTTTGGCTGCAACAGTGCAGACTGCAGGGGGTTGCAAATATAGAAAACAAGTGACAAAGAAAATGCTGTGGCACAAGTATAAACAAAGTATTACTGTCACGAGACATTTTACTCACACTTTCAGTTTTTCTATTAACTGATCAAAGTCTTATGGTTTTTGAAGCAATGGTCACGTTCTCAATGCTGGTTAAAGAGCTTTTTTTAAATTCAAATAGTCTGCAGTAAAAAAGGCAGACATGCTGCTCACTGGTGGATTACCGACAATAAAATTAAGACCTGAAATGTGTCTTTGGGTTATAATCTGGAAATTGATTTAAACTAAAGGATTATAAAGCATCTTACTTTCACATTTCATCAGCAGCCGTGTCCACTCCCCATCGCCACACTTGCGATACCTGCTGCCGCCTGCATGAACGTATCCAACGTCACACACGTAATGGACCCTCTCACCGGAGGTAAAGGACGTCTTTGAGATGTACTTGTCAGCAAGGTGGATGTTTGGGGTGCCGAAGGTTTCTGGCAAACCACATCTACCTGCTGAAGATGGTCCGAGGAGGTAAACGTCAGGTTGGTTAGAAACAAATTTTACCTGCTAATTTTTTAAAAACAAATTAAATATCAACTCACTTTGTTCATTGGGCAGCTGAGCTTTAGTGGGCAGCTGAGCTTTAGTGGGCAGCTGAGCTTTAGTGGGCAGCTGAGCTTTAGTGGGCAGCTGAGGTTTATCAGGCGAAGGTGAAGGTACAGGCAGGCAGCGAGGGGGTTGAGTCTGCCATTGGCCATCAGGACCACAAGTGATCAGCTGATCGCCATCCAGCTGGAAACCATTATTGCAGTTGAACGTCAAGATGTCTCCCACCCGGAACACAGCCGCATCTCCACCAATGCTCACAGAGTTGGGAACTGCAGGGGCCAAACAGGTGGCCTCCTCCCCTGTGGAAACTAATTTTACACTTCTGTTAACAAGTGTTTGTTTTTTGATATGTCTGATGGCACACAGAAATTCATCTATTTAAAATCTTACAGCTTATAGTAAATTAACCTCACTGTGTATAACATGCAAACACTAATGCTAATTCTTAACAATGCAGCCTCCTTAAGATAAATTCTTGGGGTGCAGCTACCCAGAACATGAATGGTTTCAATGCGAGGTCTTTTATGCACTGTTAATCACCTTCACAGGACGGGATATCTCCACTCCAGCCAGACTTCTTGCATATCATGTAGTTGAGTCCTTTCAGAGCAAATCTGTCAACACAGATATAAACTGTTTGAATTCAGAGGCTTTTTCTGACCAGGTGTCAGAGTTTCCTTCAGGCTTTAACTTACCCGTCATTGCAAACAGCATAAACTTTGTCCCCGATGAATGTATTCCCTTCATACACAAACTCTCCATTAGGTAGTTCTCCTGCATTGCCACATGTTTTCTCTGTTGAAGTGCAGAGAGTAAATGGCCAATCAGAAAAGGAATCCGATGAAATGTGATTTGCCAGATTTACAAATAAGACAGAGACGTCTTTGTTTTTCAGAAAGTTACAAAAACAACCCAGATTCAGAGAACTGCTGCACAGCTGATTTGCTGACCTGAGTGAGTTTGGCCAGAAGCTCATGAGGAGTTTTAAATGTTTACAAAGTCTAAAAAAACAAGGAAACATCGAGTTAAACTAACTTCTGCTTAAAGGCTCAAACTGAGACGCTGTCACAGTAAACACAGCCTGACCATCCGCGGCCATTTAATCAGGCTAGATCAAATATATCAGATGCACTGGTTTGTATTGGACTCTACAGCATTGAGCGGCACAAAAGTATGTTTAGGTAGGAGCAGGGGCAGTCACGCAGGCCACATTAGAGCAGGTTTAATTAGGTCAGATATGGGCCTGCTGGTGATGGTGATGACATTTAGCACATGACTAAGAGTACCCACTTCAAACTTTAATCATGAAAACAATGAATACATTTAATGCTTTATATTTTCGGGGTTTCCAAAACAAAAACCACAAACAAGGCAGACAATTTCAACAATCTACCTCCTGAGTAATAATTGAAGATTTCCATAAATGAAAGCGAACTGGAGCAAATTTGCATTCTCACACGTTAATTATGGCTCACTCTTTGGTGAAACGTCAGATTGCACAAATACTAAATAGTACGTGATAATATAAAGCAGTGGTCGTATCAGGGACGTTTCCATTTGTCTTCCAACCCTGAAATATCAATGTTACATAATTGTTTAGAAAGGATTGTCTGTTCATGGCTTTTATAAACGGGTGGAACAACTACAGCAACCAGTAGCTCTGATGAGTGTGTAGGAGTGTTGAAAACAGCTCCAGCAGTAGTAGTCAGGTGCCAATCAGCTGCTCGTAAGGTTGATTTCCTGCTGGCCGGGGGATCTCAATTGTTGTACTTTTGTTTTAATATTTTCACATAATTTTGTAGCATATTCTGCACAATCAATGGGGCCAACTCTGGGTTTAAGTGTTTTAAAAGTATTATTTCATTTATGATTGGGGACTCTTGGAAGAACAGCCTACTTGAGCTAAAAGATACTAATTTAAGCCTATAAGCAGGAAAAAAAAAAATCAGATCAAGTCAGCTCAAGAACAGCAAACACTTCTGACAGGAAGGTTTACTCAGATAAAGACACTAAGTGTGAAGAGTTTGCCATATTAAAAAGCTGGGATTAACCACTGTGCTGCAGGCTTGAAAAAAATATATTAATGCCCTTTTAATGTATGTAGGCAGCGACTTAAATGTTTATGGAGGTAAAACCTAAATAAAAGCTTAAGTATACCATTTTGGCAGGTAGAGAGACATTAAATATAGGTTCGTTGTTAAATTGACGCGTTGGAATAGCATGCAGGTAAACCACGCGGCCGCTAGAGGGCAGTGTGTTGCTTCTGAGCCGAAGTACTTTTTGTCCTTTTAAAATCAGTTTAAAACAACAACAACAACAACAACAACAACAACAACAACAACAACAACAACAACA